>JAJMKE010000069.1:0-39869 GCA_030569195.1 Hyphopichia khmerensis
TTGTTTTTTTCTTTTTTTTCGAGTTTTTTTTTTTGTTTTGTTAGCTTTGACTGCTAACCGCGCTACCTCTTGCCAAAAACGAATGGAAGTCCAGTACTGTCGTGCACACGATCAGGGAGATAGATGTGTACGGGTGTAATGCTCATGAAGGTACGGAGGTTTTAGATTTTGAGATGTACTGGTGTTTTCTCAAGCGAAAGTCGTGCCCAGGGACACAGAAACCATTTCAAGAGTTCCAGTTCATAGGAGAAAAATGGAAAAAAACCAAACGATATCAACGAACGAACAGGGTACTCTTTAACTTAGTACGAATAAATATTGATCATGCCTAAGAATACATTATATGTTACTGGGTTTAGTAAAGAATCTAAGGCTGCTGATTTGGCACCAGATTTTGAAAAGTATGTATAAAGTATACGTTGTTTTTTTTCTTTCTTTTAACAAGAATGAATTGATCGGGTGTTAACCTCGTTTGATTTTAATGAATTGATTCTTCTAGCTTATTCATAGTGGATTGCTTTTAGCTCTTGAAAGAGCATCCACTCTTGAATGATTTCTTATCTTTTTGATTTTATAATTTCTTTTCTTTCACTCGTTGGTTAATGAATTCTCTTGATCTCTTTTTCTGCTTGCCTTTTAGTTGTCTGTTGGTAATTTCTTTGAACCCAGTCAATTCCAATTGTTTAAATTCAAGTATCTTGGTAACTTGATCACCTTACCTTTCCCCAGATTGTTTATATATTTAGTCATTCAATCCTTTCAATGTTCGGCTCCTCCAATACTTGTCCCTCCTCTTCCTTTCCTCTCCTGCACTTTCCAGTTCAAAGTCCTCCCTTCCTTCCTTCCTTCCTTCCTTCATTTATGCCTCCCTTCCTTGATTCGTTCCTTTTCCTAATCCTATATTTTTTTTTTTTTCCTCTGTTTCTCCTTAATCAAGAAAGTGAAATAATAAAATCATAGAGTTTTTTTTTTTTTTTATTCGAAAAAAAAAAGTTATAAACTTAAGAAGAAGATGAATTTCATTAAATCAATTCCCTTTTCCAATTATTTAAGTTTCCTTTAACTAACTATTTATTTTTTTTATCCAGGTATGGTGATCTTGTTAGATTAGATATCCCACCTCCAAGAACTGATGATGGTGAAAAGTATGCTTTTGTTGAATATAAAAATGCCGAAGATTGTGAAAAAGCTTTGGAGCTCGATGGTAAACAATTACCTTATTCTTTAAAAGACGGTTTGGTTGTTCAACAAGCTAGATCTGATCCTTTCTCAGTTAGAAGAGGTGGTTTCAGAGGTCGTGGTGGTTACGGTGGTTATGCCCCAAGAGGTGGCTACGGTTACGCTCCAAGAGGTGGCTACGGCAGTTATGGCCCTCCACCAAGAAGAGGTGGTTACGGCTCTTATGGTCCTCCTCCTCCAAGAGGTGGTTACGGCTATGGCGGTTACGGTGGTGGTGGTTATGGCGGTTACGGTGGCTATCCTCCAAGAGGTGGTTACGGTTATGCCCCAAGAGGTGACTATAATGGTGGTCGTGGTGGTTATTCCTCAAGAGGTGATCGTGAATATCGTTCTGGTCGTGGTGCTCATTTAAGAGAACCTACCTATGATAATCGTGCAGGCAATGATAGATATTCACGTGGTGATTCATCCTCTCGCGGCCCTGACGATTCTCATGGCGCCGACGATCATGAAAGACCTGATTCTGGTGAAGATTTTGGTAGAGGTCGTTATTCTCGCTCCCCTTCAAGATCTCCTGTTAGAAGAGATAGGTCAAGATCTCCTGAACGTTATTAAGCAACCCCTTCTCTCGTAAGAACAATCCCCTCATTTCTAAAATTTTCAAAAGAAAAAAAAAAAAATGAAAAGAAAAGAAAAGAAAAGCAAAAGTTTCATGTATAGTTTCCATATCTTGTAGTATATCATTTCGCAATACGTAAGTAATAAAAAATAAAAATCTTTCCAAGTGAAACTCAAGATTATGTAAGAGTTAATAAATTTGCAACAATCTCGCGAATCAAGAAACTTACTGTTTAACCACAACAAGTGACAAGTAATAGACGTATATCAAATAAATCATACATAAAATAAAACTTAACACAAAGCAAGAAATCAAACTCTAATAAAGAGGATACAAGGAAAAGAAATAACGAAAAATTTCAATTTGGCTATTTAACTATGGAAGACGAACATCAAGCTCGAAGGAAAAATAAAAATTACTCACCTTCTTTTAGTTGCAGTAGCAACTACATCAATGATTTGGGCAACAACCCCTGGATTTGATAAAGTTGAAATGTCACCCAATTGATCTTGCTCTCCAGCTAAGACTTTCCTCAAGATTCTTCTCATGATTTTCCCAGATCTAGTTTTAGGTAAGTCTTCAACTAACAAAATTAATTTGGGTGCTGCAAAAGGTCCAATTTCCTTTCTTACGGTCAAGATCAATTCTTTCTTGATGGCATCAAGATCGTCAACCTTTACGTCATCCTTCAAAGAAACGTAAGCGGCAACGGCTTGACCAGTCAAATCATCAGCATATCCAACAACAGCACTTTCACCAACCATTTCATGTTCAATAATAGCAGCCTCGATTTCAGCCGTAGATAAACGATGTCCACTAACATTTACTACATCATCAACACGTCCCAAAATCCAGTAAAAGCCGTCATTATCACGAGCGGCTCCATCACCCGAAAAATAATGATTTGGATAAGGTTTTAAGTATGTATCAATGTAACGATCATAATCATTATAAATACCCCTTGTGATTGAGGGCCAAGCAGATTTAATTGCAAGAACCCCTTCAACGTTATTTTCAGTTAATTCTTTCCCAGTAACTGGATCCAAAATCTTTGGGTCAATACCGAAAAAAGGTAAAGAGGCTGAACCAGCTTTAGTTGGAGTAATACCAGCTAAAGGAGTTAATAAATGAGAACCTGATTCAGTTTGCCAATAAGTATCAACTATATGAGCCTTCCCACGGCCAATATTATCATTATACCAATGCCAAACTTCAGCAGCGATAGGTTCACCAACTGTACCCAAAACTCGAAGAGAATCTAATTTATACTTTTCAACAAAAGAAGTTCCAGCACGTTTTAACAAACGCAAAGCAGTTGGTGCAACGTAAAACTGGTTGACTTTATATTTGTCAACTATTTCCCAGTAACGGGAATAATTAGGATAGGAAGGAGTACCTTCAAAAACAACCGTGGTTGCCCCATTTAATAAAGGACCGTAAACAACGTAGGTATGACCAGTAATCCAACCAATATCACCAGCGGTGAAAATCACATCTTCTTCATGGACATCAAAAGTATATTTTGTTGAAAGTAAAGCACCTAGTAAATAACCAGCCGTATTATGTTGAACACCCTTTGGTTTACCAGTTGAGCCTGATGTATATAATAAAAATAAAGGATCTTCAGAGTTGACAGAAACAGGAGGATAATAATTACCATATTTTGCTAATTCTTCATGCCACCATAAATCACGGTCTGGGTTAAAAGGAACATGTGAATTAGCGGTACGTTGGAAAACAAGAACATTGCGAACGTTAGGGGTATCTTTTAAAGCATCATCAACAATTTTTTTGGTTTCAATAGTTTTACCACCACGTTTAGATTCATCAGCAGTAATAACAATACGAGAATCAGCATCAATAATACGATCTTTTAAAGAAGTTGAACTAAAACCAGCAAATACAACTGAATGTACTGCACCAATTCTTGCAATTGCCAATAAAGTAATAATTGCTTCCGGAATCATTGGTAAATAAACTGCGACTGAATCCCCCTTTTTAACACCTAATTTATTAAGACATTGAGCCAATTTTGAAACTTTTTTCAATAATTCTCCATAACTAATAATAGATCCCTTATTAATTTCATCACCTTCATAAATGATAGCTGGTTTACTAGGATTCTTTAATGCCCAGCGATCAACCGCATTATAACAGGCATTTAATTGACCATTAAGAAACCAAGCAGGAATATCACCATCTTTAAAATCATCTTTAGAATCTTGTGGATAACGACCACTAGTAAAAGGTTTATCCCAATCTAAAAATTTACTTGCTTGATCACCGAAAAAAGTGTTTGGATCTTCAATTGATTGTTTATACAACTTTTCATAAGTTGCAAAATCAGCTAAGTTTGGTTTTGAAATTGAGCGCTCACTAAATCCTTTTGGAGGTAATTGAGGCTTTTCATGATCTAAAGTAAGATGTGGATTAGTGGATTCTGGCATCTTTCAAATTGACTTTCTTACTTACAAGAACCTGCTTGTAGATTGATTCAAATATATAAAAGAATCAAAGACGAAAAAAAATCAAAAAATAAGATTAAAAGAAAAGAAAAAATCTAAAATATATTACAAAATCTGGGGGAGGGGCATTCTAATATATTTATACCAAACACTCTGAGGGATTCGGAGTTGATATTCGGTGGTGAGTACTGTATCTGATTAAATCTCGGAGTACAAATTAATATGTAACCACCACCACCACCACCGCTATCCCCCACAAAACGCTTCTACGTAAACCATTCGGACTTTAGCTATTCAAGATATATTTATGATCTCAATAATGTTTTCTTGAATTTAAGTTCTGTATACATATTCATATTCTTGTCTTCACGTATTGGGTGTAAGGTACTTTAGTTATTACCCCACAAAAAGCTGAACTAATGCACTGTAAGGAAAAGCGCTAAAAAAGCAAAAAAAAAAAAAAAGGGAAAGGGAAAGGGAAAGGAAATGTGGGTAGTCGTGCTTGCTTCAAATACTTTGTTGAGTGCAAAGAAATAAACCCCTCCTTTAGCCCTTTTTAATTTGTTTGTTCTTTTGTTTTAATGATTTTCTTTGGTTTATCATTGATTAATAAAGAAGACAAAAGAATTGAAGATCCTTTGTTGTTTGATTTTTAAATTACAAAGACTGGATAACGGGTGATACAATTGTCATAGTAACTGATGATAGTATGATGAGGAGGTGAATTTACCAAGTTATACTCAAAGAAAGTAGGCAAGATGGGTTATATCATTTCTTTAGGCTAGATATTCAATTGGTATATTCTGTTGTTTTTTACGAGATTGCATGTCGGTAATAGTTTAACCTTTTTTCACAGGTTGATCCAGTCAAGCAATCAAGTGGTTTTGTAAATTGTGCTAACTATGTTTTGAAAACCTCTATTTATAATAGGAGGAGACCATTATGACGTACTCATTTAGATTATACATTAGTCTTTATATAGGAGTGATTTGTTGGTGCTTTTCAATACATAAGGCACCTTGTAGTGAATTTTAAATGGCTGCTAAAACGGTCATGAGCCCTTGCTAGGATATTAGTAAACTTATTTAGAGGTTCATATAAACTGCGCCAGAAAGAAGGTCCTGGCAATGTAACAAATAGCCACCGGTAATCAGACTGATTACACATTATTAGATCTTATGAAGGGAACAGATATTTATTCTTCCGCAGTTCTTCTGTGGTCTCTGCTAAGAATATTTTAAGGTTCCAGGACATTCCTCCTGATCCGTGTTGGAGGAATGTTCCTTTACTTCCACTCTCTTGACTTAGTTCCACCTTCCAAATGAACCCTAGTTTGACTTTCACCGTCTTCTAGGACAGCATAGTTGGAGGGATCACTAATATTTCGCATTTGTGTTGGTGCAAAAAGCAAAAAATCATTCTCATTAATTTTTTGATCTCTTTTTTTGCAGCACAAAAAAAAATTTTCATCCATCTAAAATACTGAAGCTACATGAACTAATTAAAAACAAAAAAATAAGAGTCTACAGCACGATGGTTTCCATTATGGTCTCCCACTAACGTACTCAGCATCGCTCTCAGCAGCTTAATAATTATTGATCGGACGGGTAATCATGCTTGATGCTGGATATGGCCGTAGACATCGGCAATTTTTTGGTGCATCATTATGTCTGAAGTTTTTTTAAAATATTAATTGAAAACAGCGCTTTTTAAGTTTTGAGATATCGCAATTTTAAACTTTATATTAATGTATATGGTCTTCTGGTGACGGCTTGAGGTTGTGCTTTAATAGTTTGAACCCTTGAGCGAGATATAATTCTAGTAAAAGTTGTCTGATTTGAAAATATGAGAGCTTAAAGAGAAAGCATAAGCTATAGAAGTTAATATGTCTTAATGTTTCTTTCTTAAAAGTTTGCAATTGCGTTAAATTTGTACCAATGACCCTTCCCAATTCTAATGTAGCTTATAAATCAACCCTTTTTGAAAAAAAAAATGAGCCTGTGGATTCCAACCTTCGAATGATTCACAGTCACGCTTCAGGCATGAATTTAACTTGAGAATATTCTCAACCCATTAAATGCTCTTTTTTATTGAAAGAAGACATAAGATAATAGCTCGTCGAGTTAGTATAATAAAATCTAGTTATATAATACAAGCATTGTGGGATAGATTAATATCATTTTAACCGGTATCGATGTACACTTTAAATTTCGAATTCTTGGTTAACTGGAAACACTGTACACATTTCAGGTTCAATTGATTCGCAAAGGAGTCAACAGAAGAGATTTCGAAAACTTCAAATCAATATCCCTCCACCCCTTTGCTGCTTATCTATTCCAATAAATTCATCATAAATTCATAGGCTCAACTTGTACTGCATTATTTGTAGTCCTATATTATTTGAAGAATTTGTAGTCCTATATTATTTGAAGAAAAGGGCTTGCAGCCAAAATACGTTGGAAATTCTTTTTTTTTTTAGTATATGGTGTATGGGTGTTTTATCAAAAATGATGTGTCACACTCACTCTATAAATGAGTATAGTCAATTTGAACAATCATTTAGTTAAGTAAAAACAAGGCAATCTCGGTCATCAATTACATATACATATTGAAAATCTACTAGAATTGGCCGAGGTTTCTTAGGGGTTCTTTTTTCTGTGGAAACATTGAAATCAAATATACATTGACATGAGTGGCATTGCATTAAAGTTAACGTCATTATTAGTTAGAACAGTGGCAAAGCCAATTGCAACTGCTATCAAGACACAAGCAAAAGATCATGAAACATTTAGAAAAACATGTATTAAGATAGCACAAACGATTCATCATACTGATTTGAGATTACGAATGTCATTATTGAATGAAAAAAAGATTAAGATTAGACCACTTAATGATAATAAAGCAATTGAAAATGGAGCTACTTTTATATCAGAATTTTTTATATTTTCAGTTGCTGGTTCATTAATATTTTATGAAAGTTATAGAAGTAGAAAAAAGGCAAGTGATGAAAGAGATGCATTATCTGATGATATTGCCACTTTACAAAGTGAAATTGAATATATTAAAGAAAAATTAAATTCTTATAATATTAAATTAGATGATTTTATTCTACCTGACGGTATCAAACCAAAATATATTGATTTATCTAAAAATACCAAGAAAGAATTAATTAAAGAGTCTACTGGACCAATGACGGAACATAAAGATTCTGCCAAGCAGTCTGTTAGAGAATCTACCAAAGAATCTACTTCTCAATCATCTCAACCTACTAAGGAATCTATTCAAGAACAGGTCAAAGTAACCTCCAATTGATAAAACTTGTATATATATATATTCTCATGTAAATATAATAGACTTTAGATACAGCATATTAAACGTAGAGAGATACTTGGGAAGAAAACAAAAAGCAAAAAAGAAAAAAACAAATTGGAGAGAATGATAATAGAAAGAACATAAACAAATATACATTAGTATATATTTAATAGATATAAAGGAACAAACTTCAGTATAATACAATTATAGAAATAGAAAAACAGCACTTAAAGAAACAAACCGATTATTTTTGCTTCTTCTTCTCAACCTTTAATAACAAAGCCTTATTAATATGAGGTAAAACACCACCATAAGCAATGGTAGCTTTGATCAAGTTATCTAATTCTTCGTCACCTCTGATTGCCAATTGTAAATGTCTTGGAGTAATTCTCTTAACTTTCAAATCTTTAGCTGCATTCCCTGCTAATTCTAATACTTCGGCAGTTAAATATTCTAAAACAGCAGTTAAATAAATGGTTGATTTGGATCCAACTCTGATTTTATTTTGAGCAGTCTTCTTCAAATATCTCTTGATTCTACCAACTGGGAATTGTAATCCAGCTCTTGCTGAATGAGAAGTGGTGGATTTTGATGGTTCAGATGATTTACCTTTACCTCCGTGAACTTTACCTTTACCTGACATGACTCGCGAAACTCAATTGATCTATAGAAAACTATGAAAAGAAGAAGTAGGAACTTGTTGATATTTTATTTTTTTTGTTTTTTTCTTTTTCTTTTGTTTAGTTTTGTTTTGTTTTGTTTGATGCTGTGATACTGTTAAAAATCAAAACAACTCAAGAAATGTAAACAATTAGGAAAAACTGAATGACAAAAGGAAAAAAAGCGTGAAGTTTTAGTTTTTTGTTGCAATTCTCACTGTTTTTAAACTTTTTTTTTTTTTTTTTTGGCCTTTTGCTTTTTTGGTTTTGGTGGCTACGGAGGTTTTTCTAATGTCTTCTATTGGATTTTTTAATTTTTCTATGGAGAAAGGTAGGGTTACCCGGATACATCTAACTATTAACTATACTATAACTACCCAATTTAGCTATCATGGTTTCAATTTCATTTCTTGATTTACATAATTCAGTACAGATTGAGTCCATATTTTGATAACCTTTGAGTAATTTGATTAATTTGACCATATCTTCTCTTTCGTCGTCGATTTCTTCGTCACTGAATTCACTGGTATCATCATCGTAGCTTTCAACCAGGTCATTGATCAGTTGACTATCATTGTCATTATCATCATCATCAGGTTCGTCTTCATCATCAGTTTCGAGGGCATTTTCAATGCCACTGATGAATTCACTTCCCAGTTCACTGGCATCATCAGCGGTTGTAATTGGTTTCATTAAGTGAAATCCTCTGATGGGTCTATCAATATTATATCCAAAGCTTACTTTTCTAATATTTTTATGAGTCAGGGTAGTTAAATTAGCAGCATTTGATAAATTTTGTAGTAGTTTTCTATCACTACCAAATTCATTATTAGTACTACTATTTCTATGAAGTCTTCGTATCAGTTCTCCAAATGATTCTTTTCTTTTAATTTCAGAATATTTCTTATTATTTATCAGTTTAATGGCTTGATCAATTATTGAATCAACTTCTTCATCATTATTTCTTTCAACTGCTTTCACTAGGGATCCAACCATTGGATATGAATGTACTCGATATATTATTCCTCTTAACATTCCAAAATTAATAAATCTTCTAATATCAATATCAACTAATTTCTTACGATGTTGAATAAACCATTCCTTAATGGTTTGACCTTGATTTAAAGATCGATATAAGAAAAATAATGTGGCCTTTGATGGAACTTTAATTGATTTTTTCAATGGTTGAGATTTCCCATTTTGTTTATGAGTTTCTTCATCTTCTTCATTTAATGTTTTAATGAGTAATCCATTCTTTGTTGATGGTACCAGATTAGATGCATCCAGTTGATCTAATGGTAAATGATCAATACTAAATTCTTCTCCTGTTACTATATAAGCTTGACATTCTTCAGCCATACCATTCAATTTTAAAAAATTCCCAATATTATTGGTTGGGGCATATATATTACTAAATTGGAAAATATCAGCAATACTTATACACCCATAATGCATTAAATGTTGTATACATTGTTTAGTTAATAAATAATCAGAATCAGCCAATTGACTAATTTTTTTGATCGAATTAATCCCATTAATATATGGTAGTATCTTCACCATGGTTGGATCCCAATTAACGTCAACCAATGAATTCAATTTCACCGTAGCAATCGGTACTTGATATGCCTTAATATTAATTGGAGGTGGTAACATTGGGAATAATTTAATATCAACACTATTGGCACTATCCAATGGTATACAACATTCAGAATAATTATTCAAATCTTGATATATTTGATGGATGAGTGATTCAATTGATGATAATGTTATTTTTTTTATTCTTGAATGACCAGGTGTGAAAAATGATATTCCTTTTGATGTACTGTTATTATTGAATTCGTTCGATATTAGTGATGGTATAATAATTTCTCCAGATTCTTTG
Source organism: Hyphopichia khmerensis (assembly GCA_030569195.1). Classification (NCBI taxonomy): domain Eukaryota; kingdom Fungi; phylum Ascomycota; class Pichiomycetes; order Serinales; family Debaryomycetaceae; genus Hyphopichia; species Hyphopichia khmerensis. The sequence goes on from JAJMKE010000069.1 coordinate 10,117, forward strand.
TTACTACGTGGATAAAATGATAGCTTCTTTTCCAATTTACTCAACATAAAACTTTGCTCTTCTAATACCCTAAACATTTTCCCCATTCTCTTAATAGCTGGTTCATATGGAGTTGTATCACTATCATAAGGAAATACAAATCCAAAGTTAAAATTGAATGAATTACGGGCATAATCCTCACTTTCAATATTCACTGGATACCCCAATACTCGAAACTTATCAATTTTAAATGATATTAGCTTGTTGCACAATTGAGGCTTTGGTATTATATAATTCTTAATGGTATCGAAATTGAATAATGAATTGTCAGTGATGGTTGAAACATTCGATATAATTGATCCCTCAGGTACTTGGTGTATTATCTTAGTTCCTTCCGTTGGGTGAAATACAGCATAGAATATCGCAAGAATGGGTATAAACCCATCATGACTATCCATTATATCCTAGTTCTTCTGGTAAGATTTAGTTATCTTTTGGCTCAATCGTTTTCTTCTTTCTCTTTTTTTTTTTTTTTTCAGTTACTATCGCTTTTGTGTCATTTTGCGCACAACGCTGCTTCTATGCTTTACATATTAAATAAAGTTTTAAATTTTATGCTATTGCACTTAAATTGTTATATTATTGATAGGTGGGTAAGTGGTTTATAATGCAGAGCATAAATATCTTAGTCAGACCAAGTAATATAATGTGAATTGGACATGAATCAGCCCGAAACAGGAGATGGACATGAAGTAATCAACTACGTAGGTCTAAATGAACCTTATTAAGAAGCATTCTTTGGATGTTTCCTGAGTTTAATCATTGACATAAAGCCATGAGTGCAAGTTAACATTTCGAGTATTTTTGTTCCTTTTTCTGTTAAATTTGCAACAATTTTCACCATATGAACAATTACTTTTCCTTTTCTATTTCTTTTTGAAACAGTTCAAATCGCCATTACAGTAGTTATATCTCTTATTATGAGTGCTCAATCTACCATAAAAAGCGTAAGAGCCTATATGTTGGGGTAGGGTGTCCTGTCAATTTGTGGTGCTCATCCATTTCCAATATAAATACTTAGAATCTATGTTTGGAAACTACCACTTTTCTTAAGTCTAACCGCGAACCCAAGTGGCCAACTATATTCAGATTAGCTCAAACTCCATGGCGGCTCTTCTTACCAGCACATTCATGAATCATAGAGTTGAATCAATACCTGGCTCAACTTGTATTGCAACAGAAAAACCCGGACATTATATGATCAAAAAACGAGCAGTGCACTACTATTGTTCTTTCGAAAAAAAACAAAGCAGTTAAAACGATCCAACGAGCTTTGAAACACTGAAGACGAATCATTAACTTCAATTTAAACAATATCAACTTTTTATAGATCACCTTTAGGTTTATTGCATCTGTTTCTGAATCGTTATTTTCCCGGATAGTTTTGAAAAGTTGAATTGAGTTCTCAAAATTTTCTCTGTGTGATTTTCAATTTTCTCTTTCCAACTTGATACATTTAGGTGGCATTTCCATTACATTTCATTTTGTTTCTTAGACGTTCATCAAAGCTTAATTTTACATAATGGCATATTATCAACAGAATTTGAATAATCCAAATAACATGCAGTTTTACCAGTCGAACTACGCCAATGCATATCAATCACCACCGCAAGCAAGTGCAGGTTTTATGAACAGTAGTGGGTTGGGTGCAATGGACTCTGGTTTTGGTTCCAATATTGATGTCAGTGGATCCATGGGATCAGGTGAATTAACCCCTGGTATTTTGGCAGCATTTGGTACTTCAGGATACCCTGGTGAACCTCCTTTACTAGAAGAATTAGGTATAAATTTCAATCATATCAAAACTAAGACTTTGGCAGTCTTGAATCCTTTAAATAGAAATCTTCACTCAGATATTATGGCTGATTCCGACTTGGCAGGCCCCATTTTGTTTGTTATGCTCTTTGGTACATTATTGTTATTGGCAGGTAAGGTTCAATTTGGCTACATTTATGGGGTAGGCTTATTCGGTACTATCAGTTTACATTACTTATTTAAATTCATGAGTGAAGAAATAACTATCGATTTAATAAGATCAGCATCAGTCATAGGTTATTGTTTATTACCTTTAGTATTGATAAGTGTGTTTGGAGTTTTCCTATCTTTGGATAATCTTTTCGGATTCATATTGAGTGCTATTGCTGTATTTTGGTGTACATTTTCAGCTTCAGGATTCTTTGTGGTTGTTCTTAAATTGGACAATGTTAGACCATTAATCGCTTATCCATTATTCATATTTTATAGTGTATTTGCCTTAATGGCAATCTTTGTTGAAAAAAATTAAAGGTTTCGTTTCAAACAATTCTTCAACAACATCCAATATTTATTTCCACACTCGTTCCAAAATCCTCTTGACATGACTTAATGTCTTTCTTGTATACTACTTTACTCCCAGTCCCTTGTCATACTTTATAATAATTTCACTCACCTTTATGCTATAGTTATACGCGTAGATCAAAGACAAGTAGTAAAAATAAAAAAAAAAACAAAAAAACAAAAGCGAACCAGAGAAAAAAAATATCGAGAGATACATAAAATGAAGGTTCGAGTAATGTCAACTTCTCAGATCCATCTGCGCAACAGCTCTACACATGGCCTTTCATAATAGTATAAGGCGATGGGATTCACCCACAAAGCTTTCAAAACTAGTCATAAGAGGATTTTGCTCGACAAGCGTAGTTCGTACAAAACCTTTATATGTTACCACTCCAATTTTTTATGTTAATGCGAGTCCACACTTAGGTCATTTATACTCCATGCTACTCTCTGATACCAGAACCAGATGGGAAAAGCTAAACCCAAGAAAGGAAGCCTTTTTTCTAACTGGTACAGATGAGCATGGGTTAAAGATACAGGAAGTGGCAGCCAAACAAGGTGTTGAATGTCAAGAATTGGTAGATCTGGTTTCACAGAATTTCAAATTGTTAGCTGAAAAATTAAATATTAAATACGATAGATTCATAAGAACGACCGACGATGACCATGTTTCAGCGGTAAAGCATTTTTGGAAAATAATGGAGTCAAAGGATTTGATTTATCAAGGATCTCATAGTGGGTGGTATTCAATCAGTGATGAGACTTTCTATCCAGAGAATCAGATCGAGTCAATAACGGACCCTAAAACAGGAGAAACAAAAAAAATATCCAAAGAAACAAAAAACGAAGTTAAATATCAAGAAGAAACCAATTATTTTTTCAAGTTATCAAAATTTCAAGATCAGCTAATCAGATTTTTGGAGGAAAATCCAAATTTCATCAAACCTCAAAACAAGTACAATGAATTAATGAACGAATTGAAAGAATTTGGTTTGACTGACCTTTCTGTATCCAGACCATCATCTAGATTAAGCTGGGGAATTGAAGTTCCAAATGATCCATCCCAAAAAATATACGTATGGTTTGATGCATTGATAAATTATCTCACAGCAGCAGGATTTCCAGAATCTTTCCAGTTCAAGGATAATTCATATCATACATCACACGATAATCTATGGCCAGCTGTTCATGTAATTGGTAAAGACATAATTAGATTTCATTGTATATATTGGCCCATTTTTTTAATGGCTGCTGGAATCGACTTACCAAAGCAAGTAATAGTTCACTCGCATTGGCTTTCGGATGGATTTAAAATGAGTAAAAGTCTAGGAAATGTTGTCGATCCGATTTCTACAAATGAGTACTATGGCCAAGATGCATTAAGATTCTTTTTAATGGAAAACTCTAATATCGAAACTGATTGCAATTATAGCGAAAAGAATTTCTTCCATACTAGAGAAAACTTAATTGGAAAGTACGCTAATTTGATAACAAGGTGCGGAGGAGCTGCTTTCGATATAGAAGAGGCCGTTAGAAATTATGGCCAAGGAAAGTTCAACGATATTGACCAGTTAATTGAACAGCATGTGCTAAATAAAGAGGATATTAGTCAGATTGTCAAAGTAAAGGAAGAATTGACCAATGACTTAAATAACTTATATAATTCAATGGACGCCAAAATCACATCTTTTGACCAAATGAGGGCAATCCAAGATTGGTGGTCAGTTAATGAAAAGGCTAATTTATTATTTCAGCTTGGCCAACCTTGGCTTTATAAAAAGGCTATCTCAAATGAAGCTTCAACTGAAAAACAAGATTATTACAAAATTATCAGAAGTTATTACGTATTTATGGCATCAGAAACAGGTAGGATCGCATCCATACTTATCAATCCGATCATGCCTGAATTATCATCAAAATTTTTAGATCGGTTGGGTGTTGATTCAACCAAACGTAATTCTGATTACTGTATAATTGGCAGTGATATTACTTATGGAACCAATGCTAATTCCAAAAAACATAAAGTTCCAATAGAAAGAGTCCCCATTAGAAGTCAAATTTAATCGTTCACGCTTGTAAATAAACATATTTATATCTAAATATAACTGTATATATTATAAACATTGACTGTAATTCAATATTAGGGTTGTATATGTCATTTGGTTTTCAAAATGTCGGATTTTGAATATCTTTGCCAACTCTTGAACCGGCCATTTTTTTTAAAACAATTCCGGTCACAGAAAGAAGGGCCAAAAAGGAGAAATTATATAAACTCCATCAAATTTTCCCAAAGCTTTATACATACAAAATTTTTCATATTTGTATCTTGTTTGTGGGAAAGCATTTTCAAATTCTTAAAATTCAACATGGCTTTCAAAATGCTTAAAGGCTTGGGAGTAGTATCATTATTTTTCTTTACTCCCATATTTGCTTTAAATAACTACATTTTTCAAAAATTGTTACAATTCACATTTAACAAACAGATAAGTGACAAGTATATCAATGGTCTCAATAAGTTGCTCACGGAAATTGATGATGAAGTTACTAATATGTAGCTCATTATAAATCTATGTTAAATTTATGCTGCTAACTCCTTGATTAGTGTGCACCTATAACTTCAATCTGGAAGATTCATAGCTCAGGTAACTCCCAATATACTGTCTTAACAAGCATGCTAGCTAATCATTGTATCCAGATTTTTTTTTTCAAGGTATCAGTGTGATGTAAATGTGTATCTCTTCTTAATCAAACCTTCTTTATCCATGCTTAGTCAATTGTAGATATTGCTGAAACTGTATCGCTCTTATATCAGTATTTATTTCCAATGAAGTGCCCTGTGAAAGGTTAATACCTTGAAATACGGGGACGAACGAGAAAGAGCATTGTAGGCAATTCGGTATTTCTACAGAGCTTACAAAAATCTACACCATAGAAACCTCGAATTGCAAATCAAAATATTCCAATTCTAAATTCAAACTTCCGCTACCCACTAATCAATGCCTCATGTAATCGATTATCTCATCATAACTCCTAGACACAGCCAATTATGAAACTTTAAATAGTGATTGAACATGTTCAAAGACTATTTATCAGATCCAACCAATAAAAGTCGAATCTTTAACCCTTCAGCAGGTATCATTAAAAAGCTACTTTCATCAACACGTCAACTAACCTTGTTGGTAATGTTATCTCACACTTGCCTTCAATCCTTCAAATTATATTCCTTTTAATGGAAATATTATCAATAGAAACTTTCATCTCAACTTACCGCTTTAAAAGTTTCAATACTTATTTGGCTACTCTTAATACGAACGCTAATAATACAACATAATTTATATAGAGCTCCGGCCGATTCCAGTTTAATGAGTAGTAATTCTTCTCTGTCCCTGTTGCCGAAGTATCTCACAGGCGGGAAGTGTCTAAATATAGCTCAAATGTCTCGAAAAGCGAACCAAATATTTCAATAAAATATGATAATCCACAGCTGGTCTTGTAGACCAGTTCTTCCCAAATTTAGACTCGAAGAAAGCAATTAGGAAATCAAGTGTAACCAATGAATTTGGTTATTTTAATATTATTAGTCTAATAATCAAAATTATGTTGTTCGGTGAGCATGCTGGGTCAATTATCGCTCGGTGAGAAAACGAGCTCTCCAAAAGTGCGGTAATTTGCATATAGGAACAATCTGTCAAAACTAGGCTGAAAAGCCGTACAGACCCTTCTTGCCTCAGGCAAAAGATTTGCACATCTCATTTCTTTTGAAAGTATTGATTCCAACATCAATAAAGGTTATAATTAATAATTAATGTATTAATTTAATAATTTACCCTTTTTTATTATAGTAGTTATTGAGTTTAGAAAGAAAAAGAAATTTAAAAGGTCATTTTGAATAGTTCGCTTTCGAAGAAAACATTTATTTGTTTAGTAATTTCCGATCGAATGAACAAACTAATTGGATTTTGTTGATTGTTCTTTAAATAAATATCAGCTGTTTATTGATCACTAAACATAATTAATTCTGCTAAAATTAGAAGCTCCGACAAATAATATTAAAGCAACATAACTAGTGTATCTACTTGTTGGTACTAGAACGCAAGAGCTCTCTTACAGAGAAAAATTGCCCAATTAAAAGTCAAGAGGCACTTTTGGGCCGGTATTACATCTATGAAAATAACCAAACCGCCTCTATAAACTGTTTCAAAAAACACTCAGACAGCCAAAGAAGGTTCATGTCTCCGGATTACGGTCAATTACTTTTTCACTCTTGAATTCGGGGTTGGAGTTACCTGGCAACAGTTTGTACTAAGAGGCAAATAAAATCAATCTCAACTTTGATATATTTAAGCCGATACGTTTCCTCACTGAAAGTCGAAGAAACGAAAAAGCAAAAAGAGTTTCGTGGTTCACTGAATTTAAAACCTACAAACTATGAAGCACTAGCATTGATATCATTATTTTACTTCACGCCAGTTTTTGCTTTCAACAACTACATTCACTAGAAATTATTACTGCTCTCTTTCAATAAGAGAATAGGTGATAAATATATGAAAGGAAAAGACAGATCTGATTGATGATGAAATTTCTAATCCTTAGTTTTTTTTTAATGCTTGGTTGCTGCCAAGTTGCGCTAGGAGCAGCTTGCAAATCCTATTGTGAAAACAAAAACCATTGGCGTGAAGCCGATAATGCTTATTATTGTGAAGGCCGAGTTGAGCTTTTTGATACAGAAGGTGTTGGCATGTCTGCTTGGAACTATGGTTCATTGGCTTCAACATGCAAATGGGTATGTGAACATGCTCATAGCGAAATAGGTAAAAGAGACCAGGACTACAAACTTAACAGTTTAGTTCAATCAGATGTATTGGACGTCAATATCACCGATGTGCCACTTGATTATGAAGACAATTCAGATGGAAATTTTACGACAGTTGATGACTTGTATGGAATCTTTATGACATATCAGCAATATTTTTCGACAAATGAAACTATGGATACTGAACAGTTTTCTAATAATGAAAAGAGATACAGCTTCAACGACTGTGTGAGATCATGTCAGAGTATCAAATCTGTACTGGGATGGTGCCCAAATACTAGCGTTGGTATATTATTAACGACTTTACATATCACATGTGTGGGTGCATGTCATTATGCGTTCAATAGATAATAAGGAAGTTATCCTAAATATTTCTTTTCGTAAATAATAATATACACTAGTATCTGATCCAGAATCATAATGTAGAGAAAATACATTTGCGGTCTAGCTGGGAATCTAATAAAGTGAAGAGAAATGAAATGTTGCGAAAAAAAAAAATACTTTTCGCAGAATGAAGGAAGAAAACAAAAAGGGTCAATCACAAAAATGCGACATTAACTGACATTTTCGAAACAAAAATGTCGTTTGTAGAGAAGTATGCTCGAAAGTTTGGAGAACAACTGTAGTTTCGAGGTCAATCTTGGAAAACCCATTCAACAGTTAAAGAACATTATAAAATGGTTGCAAATTTCCTGATTTTAATGCAATAGAGATTTGCCTTGAAATATGAATGGGATAGAATCGGACATAAACTTGTGTCGGGTTGCAATGACTTTCGAAAGTCGATAGTTTTTACAATGAAGCAATTAAAATTTACATCGAAGCTTTACATTCCTTCAAATTACATTTCTAATGACTCTCCATCAATTTTGCATTGGTAAGATGGTATTTATATCTCGAGTTGGCATCTTTAAACTTTAGTTTATCTTTTATGCCCAGGAAGGTACTTTTTTTTTTTTTTTTGCGGGCATTTTCTTTTTTGCCAGTTTCTATTATTGAAATTTAAGGCAATTAATAAGAAACGTATGGTACAAACACTACTTTTCCCATACAAACTGAGGAAAAAAAACAAAAATTCCAGCGAGTTTTGAGATTTACTAAACATAATTGATAGAGTTATTATATATAAAGTCTATTGCAATAGAAACTTTACTCAAACAAAAAATTGTTGGTGATACAGTTTAAGTCATTCGAGTTTTATTTGGTGTGAATTGAATATTATAACTTGTCACTCTAGTTTTGCTGACTATCATATTTACATTGAGATATTATTTTGAGAGGTAGGTTGCGTAAAAAGTGCTAAATACTGGCGAAAACCTTATTACGATAAATTTAATCTATTTGAAGTTCTAAGAATTTCATCATTTTCAGCAACTATTGACTTATAACCAACTCAATCCAATTGCCTTAACGGTAGGATTCTGATATTGAAATAGAAATTCCATTAATCAATTCAATATAATCCAAAAGTAATAACAACTAAAAAAAAAATACTATCCACCATATTTTCCGTAAGCTTTTCATATAATACATCCAAGTATTTGGAAATGACAAAAAGAACCAGACATTCTAGATTGGAGCAGCTAAATGGCGATGTTCCCGACGAATTCGATGATGATGGGATTGGTGCTCCAAAGAGAAATCGAGTAAATATTTCTTATAATGAAGAATCAAATGAAGATGATTTGGATGATGCGGATGCAACTGAAGACAATAAAAGTGATACAAGTGCTCCAAATGTTTTGGATGCAGATGATGAGGATGAAGATGTGTTACCCCCAACCTCCTCTGAAGATGAAAAAGATGATCCAAAGGAAGAAGATTACGTCGATGATGATGATGACGATGATGCTCCGAAAAGACGAGGAAGAAAGAAGAAGCAAAATAAAAGATCAAGAAATATCGTTTCAGATGATGATTTTGAAGATGATGGGGAGGAACCAGATGATGATTTCCTAGAAGATCTAAAGGAAAAAAAATTTGTCGCTACTGACGATGATGACAGTGAAGAAGATTATGCCTATGGCTCTCGTCCTGCTAAAAAAAGGAAAAGTCGCTCTAGATCCAGATCAGTGGAGCCTAGAAGGGGAAGATTAACAAGGTCAAGGGCCTCTGCTGAACCAGAAAAAAATGATATTCAAACAGAAGAAGAAGAAGAAGAAGATAGCATTAGAAAAGAAATTGCAGAATTATATGACTCGTCACCAGACCCAAGTCCAATGAAGCATAAACTTCGTGAAAGAGGTAAAATTGACTATACTATACCCCCTCCTATTACGAATGAAACACAATTCGAAGCTGCTCCAGCTGCACCAACCAATTCTTTCACTTCTTTTAACAGAGGAAGACCGAGAAAACAAAATATAAATAAAAATGAGTATAGAAAAATTTTGTTCCCTACGGCAGGTCCATTTGGTGGGAGTGATGTCTTATCTTTATTTGGTACCAATATTCCTCCCGGTGGAATCCCTATTCCTGGTATGACTGATAATAATAATTTGACCGCTATAGGTCAGAATGTAAGTGATTCTGATTCTTCCGAAGATGAAATATCCCCAATAAATGGACTGGCGACTGTTTCGAAAAAGCCAGCTAAACCTTCAAACGCTGGTCAATTATCAGCTGGTGGAAATGCATTCGGCGCTGGGGGTGGCTCTAATTTAATGAAGACCGGTGGGGCTAATGATAAAGATAAGAAAAAGAATAATCTTAGTGATACTGATCCCTTAGGAGTTGATATGAACATAGATTTCTCGGTAGTTGGTGGTTTGGACAACTACATCAATCAATTAAAAGAAATGGTTGCCTTGCCTTTATTATATCCGGAATTATATCAAAATTTTCATATAACACCCCCTAGAGGTGTTCTTTTCCATGGTCCCCCTGGTACTGGTAAGACATTAATGGCAAGAGCATTAGCTGCCAGTTGCTCGACTTCAACAAGAAAAATTACTTTTTTCATGAGAAAAGGTGCCGATTGTTTAAGTAAATGGGTTGGTGAGGCTGAAAGACAATTAAGATTGTTATTTGAAGAAGCTAAAAATCAGCAACCCTCCATTATCTTTTTTGATGAAATAGATGGTTTGGCTCCCGTCAGATCTTCCAAGCAGGAACAGATTCATGCAAGTATTGTTTCGACTTTGTTAGCTTTGATGGATGGTATGGATAATAGAGGTCAGGTTATTGTTATAGGTGCAACTAATAGACCTGACTCGGTTGATCCTGCTTTAAGAAGACCTGGTAGATTTGATCGAGAATTTTACTTTCCATTACCTGATATAAATGCCAGAAGTGAAATCTTGAAAATTCATACTCGAAAGTGGACCCCTCCTTTACCATCACAATTCATGGATAAGGTTGCAGCATTAACTAAAGGTTATGGGGGTGCTGATTTGAGAGCTTTATGTACTGAGGCTGCCTTAAACAGTATTCAAAGAAAGTATCCTCAGATCTACCAAACGAATGACAAGTTGAAGGTGGACCCTGCTAAAGTGAGGGTCGTAGCAAAGGATTTTATGTTAGCAATTGACAAAATCATTCCTTCCAGTGCCAGATCTACTTCTTCAAGTTCGGCTCCATTGCCTGATCATTTGAAACCTTTATTAGAAGAAACTTTTAATGAAGCCACAGAAAAGTTATCAAATTTGTTACCTAATTCGATATCGATAGGTAAAAAGAAAAAAGTGACTGCATTGGAAGAGGCTTCATATTTAGATCCTACCGCTAAAGATGTGGATGGTGGTTTTTCTAAGCAAGAGTTATTGAAAAATTTGGAAAATGCAAGAATTTGTAAACCACATTTATTAATTTGCGGTGACCAAGGTTTCGGTCAGCAATATCTTAGTTCCGCAATTCTTAACTACTTGGAAGGATTTCAGGTTCAATCGTTGGACTTGGGTAATGTGTTTGGTGATTCTACTCGAACCCCTGAACTGTGTATCGTTCAGACTTTCATCGAAGCTAAAAGACATCAACCCTCAATTATCTTCATTCCAAATATCGACATTTGGTTTCAAGTTATGCCATATTCAGCCAAGGCAACGCTTACTGGTCTTTTGAGAAATTTGAAAAGTAATGAGAAAGTTTTGTTATTAGGTATCTCCGAAACAAATCTGGATGAGTTGGACAATGATATTAAATTGATGTTTGGCTTTAATAACGAGTCGAATAATGTCAAATTATCGCCACCTCACAAGGAAGCGAGATCAAATTATTTCAAGACGTTGGAAAATACTTTGAAGATGAAACCCTTTGAATTTGTTAATGATCTCGAGAACAGACCAAAAAGGAAATTGAAGAAACTTGAGGTGCTTCCTGTAGAGACACCCAACGATCAAGCTCAAGTGAAAAAGAAGATTAAGGAACAGGAGTACAATGACACAAAGTTGAAAAATATTTTAAAAATCAAATTAGCAGGATTGATGGACTTATTTAAGAACCGTTATAAGCGCTTCAGAAAACCAATAATTGATGAGAACATGTTATACCATTTGTTCGAACCATCAATTTTACAGAATCCCTTGAACCAATATGAAGTTCTATACATTAAGTCAACTGACCCCAAACACAAAAATATGATCCAAGAATTAAGTACAGGTAAGTTTTACTTTAATATGGATTTGGATGTAATCGAAGAACGTTTATGGAATGGCTATTATTCAGAAGCAAAACAATTTCTCAAAGATATCAAGCTAATTGTTAAGGATGCCATTACCTCAGGTGATAGAGAAAGAATATTAAAAGCAAATGAAATGTTGACTAATACTCAATTTGGAATTGACGATTTTAATACTCCAGAATTTGCCAATGCATGCAGAGAAATGAGAGAAAGAGAAATACTGAAACAAGAAAGGATTTTAGGGGAGCATGCTAGGTTACAAAGGGAGTTTGCTAAAAGACAGGCCGAGAATCTAAACACCTTAGATTTCAATGGTGCTCCTATTACTGGTGCTCCTATTACTGGCGCCCCAATTACCAGTGCACCTGTCACTAGTGCTCCAATTTCTGCTATTCCAAACTCAGATGCGTCAATAGTCCCTAGTAATGTGACAAAGGAATCTACTATTGAAATAGAAAGTGGTGAAGAGGGAAAGTTATCCTTCAACAATGGTATTTCTCATCCACCAGCTCTTACTGAACAAAATGGTTCTACTGTGGAAGGTAATAAAGAAGTAAATAATTTGGTGTCAGAAACTTCGACAAATGGACCAGTCGGAAAGACGCAGAATATTTCTCATCAAACTCCGCACATCCAATCTGACAATGCCACTGATGGAAATAATAATGTCAAAGGTCTCTCAGAAGACATGAAATCTGCAAATGTTAGTGAATCGGAATCAGAATCAGAAGCCGAAGAAGACCTTAAACATGACTTATCCAGAGAATTAATTCTCGGAAATCGTGTGGATGAATTTTTTGAAAGTGTTGTTCCTGATATCACGGAGAGTTACAATATTGAAAAACTCGAAATAGCGATGGCCAAGTTCATGGATATTATTTGGTCTGACAGAAGTAAATGGGATAAGACTGAAACAGTTCAAAAGCTTTTTGATACTGCAAATGACTTGAAGTCTTCCTTGAATTAATAAATCCTCGTCTATTTCTACCAATGTATTTTAGCTTATGTAATTTATAGATGTTAACGCTACCTCTACAATATAAAAATGTAATGGAACTTTTATTTATTTGATTAAAAACCAAAACTGGAACATCAAACTTTATACTGAAGATATAAGTTTATCGGTATAAGTAGGCTGTTGAAAAGAATTAAAAATACAAATGAAATCTATGATACACGGTACGTTGAATTTTTGGAATTAAAAAGAACTAGTCTTCAGCACTACCATCTCTTGGTCTGTAGCTGATGTTTTGTTCAGTCAAATCACTAATAATATGCGGCGGCAATTTCCCATTGATTTTAATAGCATATAACCCAGCAACAAAAGAGTCTATTCTCAACCATCTAGCCACCCAAGATTGTTTATTATCATCACCTAATGCGAGTAAACCTTCAAACGAAGGAGATGTGCAATCTTGTACCTGATTATCATCGTTATCCTGGAAATGCAAGACACTTTCACAGTTAGGACATCCCTGATCAACAAATCTTCTAAATGGCTGAATGATACCACAAAGCATACATGCTCTTTCAGTTTTGGTGGACATTTTCAAGTTATTGATGAAGTAAGACCAATAATCAATTCAGATACAATATTGATGATAAAAGTTCAAAAAAAAAAAAAAAGTACACTGAGCGTTCATACAAAGGGTGTGTACATACCACCTCTTCTAAACCTTTCGATATTCTCCAAATGAATGTAAAACCACTTCACTTATATTTCTTACTGCCTTCTTAAAATCTACTGAATTTATGAACAGATTAATAAGCTCTCGTGTGACTTCCACATGCTGGCTCGGTAGGCGGAGTCATATAAGTCAGAAAAGATGCATTTCATTTGAACCAACAGCTATAATTACATCCATGACAGAGGGTTTGCAATTGATCCATACATCGACTGGTATACCATGGTGGGCTCTTATACCTTTGTCAACTTTCGCATTACGCTCTGTTTGGACTCTTCCTCTCGCAGTTATGCAACGAATAAAGTCACGTAAACAAAACGAACTATTGCCAGTAATAGCTGCTACAAATCCAGTTGCTAAATTAAATCTTGCCAAAAGAGCACAAGCAGCCAAAATTCAAGCAGAAAAAGGCTCCAAGTCAATACAAGAAAGAGAACCAACCACTGCGGATCTACTAGCTGTCCAATCTCCTTTAGCAACAATGAAATATGAGCAGATTCTTTTGTTGGCTGCCAAAGAAACAAACAAAAGAAGGAAATCACTTTTTAAACAACATAATGTTCAAGGTTGGAAACTACTCATTTTACCAGCATTTCAGTTTCCTTTGTGGATTTGCATGTCGCTAACAATGCGAGACTTATGTGGTTGGACCTCGTGGGATACCATGTCAAAGAAGCCTTTGGATCCTGAATTATATACCGAAGGTCTTGCATGGTTTACTGATTTAACAACTTACGATAGTCTTCATGCATTCCCTATAGCGTTGGGTATTATTGCATTATGTAATTCAGAATGGATGATGAGAACGCATCAGCTTCTAAAGCCCCAAAGTAAAAGAAGGTCATTAAGACCAACCGTTGCTGATGCTCTAGGAAATTTATCTAAAATGTCCGTTGCCATTTTAATGGCAATTTCAATGCATGCACCTATGGCCCTCGTCTTATATTGGACGAGCTCTCAGGCATTCTCTTTAGTGCAAAATGTTATCCTTGAGACTATGCTCCCAATTAGGTACACTCCAGTAAACCTTATCGACTACAAAGTACTGAAGGCAGCAGATGCCAAACCAGTCATCAATTCAGAAGACAAATGAATTTTGTAAATAGTGTATATATCATCCATAGACAAAAATTTCAAAATATTAACTAAGTTATAAAAGTGTACTTAATACAGGGACAACATTAAACGCCTTGACTTTGAGAATATCCACTATCCTCACAAATCAATATAATCCTGTTCGTAGTTAATAAGCATGAAGTTTTCATCCTCAAGTTCTAGACTTAAAGTATTAATGTTCTTATTAACTCCGTTTATTATTGTTTCAATGCCGGATGATTCATGAAGCCCCAATGACGATAAGATGCTCTTGTTTATTTGAACACTCAATTTATTGACATATTTCTCATAACTATCTAAAATATGCATTGCACCTGAATAGCTTTGTACAGACTTTGCATCAGTGATAAGTAAAGCTTTGGATACACCGTGAACCTTCTTTAGACGTGCCTTGTCCCTTGAATATTCCGAAGTTAATTGTTTGCTCCAGAGTATGGCCTTTTCGTATGCCTCAGCTTCTGAATCGCCACTTTTATACTCAAAATCAAACTCGAAATTAGCAGAGTTTAGCTTCAAGTCAATGAACTTCTTCAAAAGATGAATTAGCTTCACGTAGCCAATTTCGAACAAAAGTTCACGCAAGACATTCTTATGCATTACACTTGAATAATTTGACTTAAGGAAGTTACTGAGCTGCTCAAATTGGTTATGGTGTAGATATGGCTTGATCAACTGCCTATCATAAGAGTGAGATGAATGCTTTTGCTCTTCATCGTCATCCATCTGACTGATTGAAGAATCAATTCCATCGATTTCATTCTTGAGAATTTTAAGGTCTCTGTTAAAAGCTTTCAGTGTTCCAAGATACCCTTCATGCTCCAAATACCCCTTAATAAATTCATTAACAATGGTGGGATCGTCATTCATGTAAGATAATAGCTCATGTATCGTACTAGGAAAACCTTCCTTGAAGGGCATAGTTGATGGTGGTTTTAGTTTATGCACTTTATCTAATTCGGACAAGTATAGTTGATTCTGTTTTTGCGCTTTATATTCCTTCACATAATTATTAATATTAAATTTGAAATCCTTATTACCAAAGTTTGCAACTATTTCTGACTTCGATGATTGTCCTGATGCTTTCATTGCTTTTGTGTTCAATAATTCAAAATTAATTATGGGATATACAGAATTATCCTCTTCATGCTCAAATAAACTGTCCTTCGAAGATAACCTTGATTTAATGCTCTCGTAAGGAATTGATTTGACAAGTATACCATTCAACGTGATGAAAACGGACTTGTCAATGAAATTTATCCCACAACCAATAATGTCCGAAGTAAGCGTGCTCTTATTTTTTGTTGCAACAATATCGGTGTCAAAAGGTACTTCTAGATCAATGCTACCATTACTTAATTCATCTGGTTGTGGTCTTCCCAATTGCGATAATCTTCGGTTTAGATTCATAGCTGCTGACCTTTGACGCGACTCGCTCTCTCTGATTGAGTTTTGAAAACTCAGCTCTTCAAAATTTATTACGTGACTTCCTTTCATTATCCCTGCTTTTAAAGACAAGTAGTGCTGTATTTCGTCACTTAATTCAATATGAGCATCATTATCTCTATAATAATAAATATCGCTTTTAATTGCTTCCAAATCAACGGGAATACCACCCACTTTTGCAGTACCGGCTGATGGACCTGGTGGATCTAGGTTAACTTTACGATTAATGAAACCCATTGAGAAATGGTGAGAGTTTGTTGAAGACTCACAAGAATCTGCGTACTTAATCAAAGGGTCGGATTCTTCGTCCAGTGTTTCCTGCTTTATTGACAATTCATAGTAGTACACCCCAACCAAAGGACGTACCGGTTTATCTGTTATGAAATTATACCATTTATCGGGAAGATCTGGAGTATCTGTGGAAGCAGGATTCGAAATTTTTATACTAGGAGACCCCTTTGAATTGCTAATTTCAAAATTATAGCTCAGTTGTAATTGAGCAAAATTTTGAACTGTCATTAAAGGTGCCCAAGAAACAGGTAAGCCGTAATCAAGAAATGACCCATCATCAAACTTTATCAACCTTCGTGGAATATTATAGCTTCTTGACTCCGTCCTTTTGGTAGAAATAAGTAAGTCTTTTAAGTACTTGTCTAGTTCCTCAATGTTATTGTCAGGTACATGGAACAAATCCTCGTTAAAGAAAACTTCACCAACCTTTTCAGACAATTTGGATGAGAGGTGATTTGACTCATCCTTTCTGCCATTCGATCCATTTCGTTCTTTCTCTGATAATATCCTATCTTTGAAAATTTGCCATAATTCATATAATCTAGCATTAGATATCTTGTCTTCCATTGGATTTTTACCCAATATCCCAAGAACACTGAATTTATAAAGGAGCTTCTGTTTCAAAATACGATCAATATTTTTATCTCGAGTAATTTGATTTTCAGGTATTATGTGTCTCTCATGTGGATTTATATACTTTGGCGAGTTATGTGAAATCACGTTTGAATTAGCAAGCTCTTCATCTTTTGTTGAAAGATGTTGCTTGAGATTGAACCCATAACTAGAATTGAGTATATACGGGGGGATGACATACAATACATCCGAATGATTAGTCATTTTTCAAAATATCAAGGAAGTAAGTTTTAATACTTGATACGATTGAAAGCTACCATAAGGATTACTTACTCCGTATTTCGATTTTGCTTTTTTAGGGCGCTCTTTTCTTTAGCACAAAAACTAAAGAAAAATGGAGATTGGGTGTATGGATGGGTTACATGAAAAAAACACTTCAAAATAACTAGAGCGTATCACTGATGAGATTTGCAAGATGGATCATCCTTGAAAGTAATCCAAATGACAGATCATATAGTTGCTGGTGCTCAAAAGCATTTGAGCAACATACCGCTAACTGTAATTTCTCAAGGGGCTGAAGCGTTGGTGTTTAAAACTAATGTGCATCCATATCTGACTTATCCGAGTCTAGCCAACAAAGACTCCTTTATAATAAAATATAGACCTCCAAAGCCATATAGACATCCCAAAATAGATGCTTCGATTACCAAAAATCGAACTATTGGAGAAGTCAAATTCATGTCCAAACTTCAAAAACTTGGTGTGGATGCACCCTCTGTAATCCTGGCTGATTTTAATAACGGTATTATTTGGATGGAATACTTAGGGACGGAGCTACCTAATGGTGATGTCAGTTCATTCAAAAACCAATTATGGTATCTAGAAAGAAATGAGAGTCCTAAAGCATGTGTTGATGAAAATGTTAAAATCTTATGTCAAGAAGTTGGTAAGTTAATTGGAAGATTACATTTGAATGATATGATTCATGGAGATTTAACTTCATCTAATATTCTATTGCAAGGTGGTAAACCTTTGCTCATAGACTTTGGATTATCATCTTATTCAGGTATGCCCGAAGACAAAGCGGTTGACTTGTACGTATTGGAAAGAGCCATTGATAGTACACATTCAGTATATGCAAAACAATACAATGAATGGATGTTGGAAGGGTATGAACAAATACATATGAATAAAGAATATGGGAAACAAGGGTGCAAGAAATTTGTAGAGGTTACTCGAAAATTAGATGATGTAAGATTAAGGGGAAGAAAGAGAAGTATGTTAGGTTAATAATTTAATTCATATCATTTACTACATCATTTTCATGAATGTTTATAAAATTAAATAATATATACAAGTAATAATAGTCCTACAAAGCTTCTTCAGTTTTATCAACGATTCCATTGACGTTTGAATGTACAGGTTCTCGAGTATTTTTACGTCTTGGCCATAAAGAAGGTAATTTAACCACTTGAAACCTTGGTTCAATACAACGTTCAATAAACCAACTACGTAATTTATTTTCAATTAACGATGAAATTTTAGGAACATCCTGTAATTTAGCTCTCGATCCTATCAAAGATTTAACAGTGAACTCTAACCTATAATCAGGAGAAAATGAGAACATCAACGCAGTACCCGTACTAGTATTTGATGAATCGTGTTGCTCCTTATTATTGTTTGTTCCATTAGTTCCTTGACTTATATCAGTGAATTCTGGATCATTGGTATTAATCAAGGAAACAGTTAAACAACCAGAAAATCGAACTATCGATACTGATAATTGAACTGGTAAAACAGCTGTTAAAGGACGAGGATGGTTTAATAATAATTTAGTATCAATACCCAAGGTTAAAGTATCTGACAAGTCCACATCAATTTTGGCTTCTAATCTGCCTGAACCATCTTTGCTATGTCTTATACGACAATTTGAGAAAATTGGGAAATCATCACCAATATCAATTTCAGTGATTTTAATTTTATCTAGGTAATCAGGTAAATCCAGTTTGGATAAGAAATCATTTAGGGAATGGAAGATATTATCAGATAATAAAGCTTCAGTTCTTAATTGAGATATTGTTTGAGCAATCAAAACATTAAACCAATCTAAAGATTCGGAAGAATGATTATCCACATCGTAATAAGTTTTTTCTAATATGCTTGCTAATTTAGATTTTGTAACTTTAACATGTTCATCATCATTGTCTGATATATTATTATCAACTGCATTACTATCGTTATCAATCTGGTCTGATTTTATTTTATCTCTTTTAACGATAACGTTTGAAGCATCTTTACTTGAAGTCGAAGGTGAAATTGTTGTTGAATCAGCAAAGACGAAAAATTTAATGAAAATTCCAATGACGAAAATGACACTTAATTGACCGATTATGAGACCCTGAGTAAAGCTCCAAGTTAAACTCAGGGGTGGGATCGAGTTGGGTGGAATTTGATTCGTGGAAGCTTGTGGAATGTACGAATTATCTCTTAAGAATGATTCTTTATGTTGTAGTAATTCTTGTTGTTGAAGTTTCAATTGACGTTGAAGATGTTCATACACCTGATCTATAATTATATTCTTATCATTTTCGATATCTGGGTCATATGTAGAAGGACTCGAGTGGATTATGTCATTATTAGACATTATTTATTATACTAGCTTGTTGAATGCCTGGGCTTTGATATTATAGTTTATTATGTTTTTTCTTTTTTTTTTTTTTTTTTTTTTTTTTTTTTTTTTTTTTTTTTTTTTTTTTTGCGGTGATATGAGAAATCGTTCAACTACAGTTTTAGAAGCAATATTGAAGTAAAGAGTTTATTTAGACCTTATGCTAAAATTATAAATACGACTAAAGAAGAATGAAAAAGGAATGAATAAAAGGAATGTATATACAAATTAAATATAAATAAGCATGTGATTAGTTCTTTTTAGATTTTTGACTAACTGGTTTTTTGATTTTTCTAGGAGTATTAGTTGCTGAAGTAGATTTAACTTGTTTTGGAGATTTTGATTTAGAAGATGTTGATGCTGAAGTTGATTTATTGCTTGAAGTTGATCCATCGAGTTTAGTTGGTTTAGTAGAAGGTCTTGATAATCGCTTGCTTATTGGTAAATCATTTTCATTTGAATCTTCATCATGAGAATCATCAACTTTAATCCAATCTTTCACATTAGCAAAGATAGATTTTGGAGGACGATTTAAATCACTATTTTTATTACCAATATATTTTGAAGCGAAATCAGTCAAGGGGCTTGTAGCTCTTGAACTTTGATCTTCGAAATCACTATTTAAGGATGATGAAGAGCCATTTTGAAGTTTTTTATCCAAATCAATTGATTGATTATCAATTGATCTTCTACCTCTAATGTATTCTCTAACTTCAAAATATAAATCTTTTGAAACATTATTTATACTAGTTTTATTTTTCATCCAGGCTGATCTAAAATCATTTATATGTTTTTTAAATTCCAATTCATTTTTTTTCAACCAACTAACATTTAATTCTTTTCTAGTTGCACCACGAGCAAAATTTCTCATTAGATATTTATCATAATCTCTAATAATTTTAGTAATAATATCAGAAGTAGAAATACCTTCAGTTCTTTGGGTTGATAAAAACATACCACGTTCTTTAATTGGTTTATAAACATCATCTGATTCAGCAGAAACGTAGGGTTCATCATCATGGGCAACATAATCAATTTTATGTTTTAATAAGAAATCAGCCGTTACTGCCCAAGGAGCATTTGGAATAACTTCATCAACCCATTTACAATGTAATAAAGTTTCACATCTTTGATCATCGGATAAAACAGTTAAACCCTTTCTTTTATGAGTTTCAACATCACTTGGAATCCCACAAACCAATTGAACATTTTCAAATGATTTTTTGGCTTGTTCTAATTGTTTCATATGACCTAGATGAAATAAATCAAATACCCCATCAGCATAAATTCTAATTGGTCTATCAGTTGGAGGAATATTAAATTTAAAACCTCTTGGTCTAAATTTTCTTAAATCTTCTGGTAATTCATTATCTAATTTACGTTCATTTTCTTCAAATTCTTCTTCTTCTTTAGTTTTAACTTTTCTACGTTTATTATTTGATGAATTGGGATCAGAATTAGAATTGGAACTGGAACTGGAATTAATTTTACTTTTTGGTTCAATCTTTAATATTTCAGAATCCAGACTTTCATCTTGTTCATCTGAACTTAATGGAGTTGGAGTTGAATTATTTGATTGGATATCATCATGACTTCTTTTCCTATTCTTGCGGAAAACTGACATCAATTTGGGCCCAAATGATTCAACTGACAATGTTCTTGCCAATGGAGATCCAGATTTCTCTGGAATATCTTCAGTATGTTTAGACATGCTTAATTAGAATACGAGATTTCAAATCAACTACTAAAAGAGAAAGGAATAGCTTGTTTCAAAAAAATTTGTCTTCTGTTTGAACTTTTGTTCTGTTCTAACCTTTTTGTCTCTGTTTTTTTCTTTTGTTTTTTTTTTTTTTTTTTGGTTTTGGTTGGTTTTTGTTTTTTTCTCTCTCTCTTTTCCTCTCTTTGTTTGTTCAATTAGCTAATTAGCCAACAATCGTTAAGTATTTGATATTGCTGCTCTTTGTGTACCTACAAAATTGTATCTATTATTTCTCTACTGATTAATAATTAATAATTAAACCTATAACTCTACTATTAAGATCAAAGAATTGCCAATATATAAAATTGTCCTTGCTACCCATCCCCCTTATTTTAATTGGTAACAACTGATGTTGCGTTATGTTGAGTCTCACTCTGTATTTTTCAATCAAAATCTGATTGTATACAGGTTTGGTTTCACATTGACATCATCATTAGATGTACTTTAGTTGTAGAAGTTGATCTATAGATTATCTTTTTTGTTATCCGATAGTTGAACTTATAAAGGAGAACAATTGTCTTATTCTGATAAGTTATTGACCCATTGTATATATCTACGTAGTAATCAGTGATTCAATGATTCTTCAGTGATGTTCAGTTATTACTAGGTGGATCAATACAATAAGTGCATCGCATGTGAAATCTTAATGCATGTGTACGGGCTGTCAAGGCCAGCGAAGGTACGGATCTGTGCTTTTAGATAATTTTTTATGCAGCCATCATTTTAAGCAAGCACGTCAAACAAAGCTAAAAAAGAAAAAAAGACAGAGAGAGAGAGAAAGAGACAGAGAATTATAAGGATATACAAGAGTCAGTACTTCAAAGAATCATGTCACGGATGTATTCATTTTCAGATCTTAAATTCATAAAACCAGCAGCTTTACGGAAGTGGTTTGAGCAAGGAAGTCTGTCATCCAATGGCAAGTTTGCCATAGTAGACGTAAGAGACTCTGATTACGTTGGGGGTCATATCAAAGGTGGGTACAATTATCCAAGTAATACATTTGATGAAAAACTTGGTGAGTTACAACAAGTATTATATGATAATAACGTTAAAGATGTTGTATTCCATTGTATGTTATCACAAGCAAGGGGGCCAAAAGCATCCCTTAAGTTCTTAAGATCGATTAATGATATCACTGATTCATCCAAGTTAAGCTACTTTGAGAATATAAACGTATGGGTTTTACAAGGTGGTTTTAGTAAATGGCAAGAATCTTACGGGGAAGATCAAAGTGTGACTGAAGGTTACGATAAGGATTTATGGAAATTTGGTAATATCGAATTTTAATGTAAATCACCAAAATGTCGTGCGACTTGATATTTTCATTGGCAGCCAGTATGAATGAATGACAATGTCTTAAAAATATGCTTTGGTTAATGATATACACTGGTTTTTCATTTCAATAGAATTCTTTATTATACTCAGCTAAACAATCAATGCATTCAATTTAAAGAAAAAGAATTGTTTCCAAAGTTATTAATGCACATACAGTGAGTGCTTGCTTTATATCATTAGTCTACTACTCTGTACTCTTGTGTAGTAATTCAATTCATGAGCCTTGTACTATATTACACGAAATAATGTTTTCCATTTTTTTTCTTTGCTTTTTCTTTTTCATATTTTCTACATTTCATATATAACGTATCAGTTAAAGAATATATGAAACTCGTTGCTTGAAATAAGTACACCCTTAAAGAATTCCTAGTAAATATTTTACGCGATTGTAAAAATCGTCCTTTACGCTAAAGTCAGTTTACGCGGTTTGACTCTCAGGAACTTTTGAGGGTACCATAGCCCTGACTCACTAATATCTCCTCCCCTTTCTCTTGCTTGGGTATTTCTTTTTTTGTAACTCTTGATTATTATGAACTTTGATACTCTTGGTGGTTACATTTTATTTTTCTTAGAGAGTCATCATGTCAATTTGATTCGAGACCCAATTAGTACTTTGAGCCAGTAGAAAAAAAAAAAGAAAAGATATGGAAAAAGATGGAGTACGCGAATTGTTGAAAGGCTTTTCCTTTTTTCTGTGATGCGTTTCCTATTGCTCAAATTGACGAGAAATTGAATCCTTCTTGGTCCATATACCTGCTGGGTTGAACTTCATAGAATTGAATGTCCTAGTTGGAAAGAGAAGAAAAGGCAGCGCTGTAGTGAGAGGGGGGCAAAATCGGAGGTGTATACTCGTTATTCTCGATACCCTCGAGAACAATCTAAATATAACTTCACATAAACAAGTTTATTTTTTTTTTTTTTTTTGCATCATTTTATTTTTATTTACTTTTCAAAATAGATACTATATACATTGCATTACAATAAGTTATCACCATTCATAAATAAGTTGAAAAAAGAAATGATTAGAGTACAGTGGCTCGGCATCCTACATCTTCTTAGCATTCTGCCTTCAACTTGAATGCATCAATATAAAAACTTTTCAAATTCTTCTCATTTGACAATTCGTTTTTTTCAATTTTAATTCATAGTCTTTTTACCCCTGATACCCCTTAACTTATACCCCTTAACTTATACCCCTTAACTTATACCCCAAATTCGTATCTTTCCAAGATGGTTTCGTTAACAAATCTAGCAGGAATACTTTCAATAGTAGGCTCTGCATTGGCTGCTACTGCTACCACTTGTAATCCTATTAGTACTTCTGGATGTAGTCCAGATCCTGCTTTAGCCACTGATATAAGTGAATATTTTACTTCAAATTCTTCAAATTTTGATGTGAAATCTACACCAACGGGTGTTGACTTGAGTGATGATGGTTTAAAACTTACTCTTAATAAAAGATTCGATAATCCAATTTTAAAATCAAATTTTTATATCATGTATGGTCGTGTTGAAGTTCATTTGAAAGCTGCAAAAGGTACTGGTATTGTTTCATCATTTTATTTACAATCAGATGATCTTGATGAAATTGATCTTGAATTCTTAGGTGGTGATGATACTCAATTCCAATCTAATTATTTCTCAAAAGGTGATACAACAACTTATGATAGAGGTGAATACCATTCTACTTCAGGTGCTCCTCAAGATGATTATAATAATTATACTATCAATTGGACAGAAGATCAAATTGTTTGGTATTATAATGGTGATGCAGTTAGAACTTTGAAATCTGATAATGATGAAGGTTATCCTCAAACTCCAAGTTATATCATGATTGGTATTTGGGCCGGTGGTGATAGCTCAAATGCTGAAGGTACTATTGAATGGGCTGGTGGCTCAACAGATTATAGTGATGCTCCTTTCTCCATGTACATTAATAAATTGATCATAAGTGATTATTCAACAGGTTCAGAATATTCTTATGGTGACCAATCTGGTGACGCTTCTTCAATTGAAGCTAAAAATGGTAAAGTAAATGGTAGAGAATCAAAAGCTGATATCACGGCTGCAGATAAAACCACCGAATATGATGGTGATGATGACTCTTCCTCGTCTTCTTCGTCTTCATCCTCGTCTTCTTCATCCTCTTCCTCTTCATCATCCTCTTCCCATTCTTCTTCTCATTCTTTTTCTCATTCTTCTTCCTCATCTTCCTCCTCATCTTCATCATCCCCATCTTCAAGCTCAGGCTCCTCGAAATCAAAATCCTCCAGTACTGATTCTTCATCCTCTTCCTCTTCTCCTTCCTCCTCTGTTGCAGATTCCTCTTCAACTAGTTCCTCTAACGATTCCTCTAATGACTCTTCTAATGATTCCTCTTCCTCATCTTCATCCGGCTCTTCTACTGACTCGTCTGAATCCTCTTCCTCTGCATCGGCTTCTGCTACATCCGTTCAATCTTCTGACAACGCCTCTTCTTCTACCTACAAATCTAGCATTTTAGCACTTGTTACTTCCTATTTTGTTGCTTTGATTATTTAAGCTTAGACTGCAAATAGTTTATAATTTCATTATTCTAATAAATAATTACAGGTTCATAATTTAAAATATAATATTAATCTTTTAAAATGCTTGCTAACTAGAGAATTTTTAAAATGTATGAAAATTTTGTTAATAAAACAATGAAAGAAGGTACAAATGAAATTAAAAAAAAAAAGCATAAACAGATATTTCGGCAATGTAAGTATTTGCTAAAAAATTTGAAGGTAAACTAACAGATAAGTACTGAGGAAAGAATGACATAAACTAAATCAAACTGGGACCATCATAAACACTATTGGTAAACGCTGGTTGTTGAACAGGCGCTTGTTGATATTGCTGTTGAGGCTGTTGGGGTTGCTGAAATTGTTGTTGTGGGAATCCCGTAGCCTGCTGTGGAAATTGCTGAGTGGGTTGTTGCTGGAACTGTGGAAACTGCTGTGTTGGTTGCTGTTGAAATTGTTGTGTTGGTTGTTGCTGAAACTGTTGTTGTTGAAATCCAGTGGCTTGTTGTTGTAAGCCAACTTTGGCTTGGTTGATATATGCTTCCCTTTGTTGGTCAACTTGAGTTGTTGGAAACACTGGTATAGTTGGTAAGTTTTCCAAACCTCCAGCAGTAGCTTGCGGTTTCAAAGGTTGAGGCTGAGATTGTGCGCTATTGAAAAGATTAGTTGTTGTGTCTGAAACTTTAAATGGATTACTTCCTGTTGTAGTTGGATTTATTGGTTGAACACTATTAGGTTGTGACCGCTCATTCTCAAAAGTTAACGCTGTTGTATTATTATTTGCAAATCTAGTATTGGAGAAAGGATTGGTATTATTTGCAGAAATCGGATTACCAGTGACTGAAGAAGTTAATTTGGCAAAAGGATTGGTATTGGAACGCTTTAATCCACCAGCAGTTCCATTCAGAGGCATTGTTAATTGTGGTTGTAATGACTGCTGCTGTTGTGGTTGCATGAAAGGCTGAGTTTGTTGTTGAGGAAGCGCCTGTGTGAATTGTGGTTGAATTTGTTGTGGGAATTGTTGTTGCTGCTGAGGAAGTTGGCCCATTTGACCAAAGTTAGGAGTATTGGAAGCAAATTGTTGGCCTTGAGTTTGCTGAGGCTGCAAAAATGGATTGGTCCCAGTTATTTGAGATTGAATTGGATTGTTTGATTGAGGACCATAACCACCAAAGCCAGCTCCAGTGTATGTTGGATTGATTTGGGGTTGAGCTTGAACTGGTTGAGCTTGAACTTGAGGTTGCTGAGTTACAATTTGACCCTGAGGGATTATGAATTGGTTACCGTTAGGATTAACAAATGCAGGAGATTGGGTTTGAACAATATTACCTGCCCAAGGATTGAATGTTGATTGTTGAACAATGAGTGATTCGGGTCTTTGGTTGTTATTAGCGTTTTGATTTTGACTTTGATTTTGATTTGGAGGTTGTAAAGTTTCGCTTGGGCCGGAGGAAATTGGTTTTTTCAAATCTTTATCATTTTGTGAAACTGAACCATTTTTGGGGTCAGATTTTTTTTCGAGGAGATATTGTCTTCTATTAACTTCAAAATTTGGATCATCTAAATATTCTTCTAAAGAGGAAGTTAATGCGGTTGGAGCATGCTTTATAGTTGGAACATGAAGCTTTGTAGCATATTCTAAATGTTTTGCAACTCTTAAATAATCAATGACATACTTTGTTTGATCAACGAATTTTTTATAAATTTTCAAAGCTCTTTCAGCATCAACTTTTGACATTTCAAAATAATGTTCTAATAAGTTTATAACCCCTTCATTCAATTCTTGAAATAAGGCTAATAAATCATTCACCAATAAACGGAAAGCGGTTAAAGTAATATCATTATTAACATCATTTTCAGTGAAATTGTTTTTTAAAAGAGAATCGATTTGCTTTTGAACACTTTCTGCCTCTCTTAACAAACCTTTCTCAACTGATAATGAACGTAGTCTACCACCACTTTGATTAGTACTATTATTAGATCTTTCATCTCTTACATAATCAATACCAGTTTCACTATATTGTTTAACACGAACATGTAAGTATTTAGCATATTTCATAATAAAACGTACATCTGCATTGAAATTATGATTCTTCGAAATGTTAGAATCTGACAAATTCAACATATAAGGAGCTTTTTGAGATAAAAACTTTAACGTAACATCTCGGTCACCTTCTCTAATTAGAATATGAATCACAATCAAGGACTTATAAACGACTGACCACGCACTATCTTGAAGTCTTGTTTGCAATGTTCTCATAACTGTATGGAAGTTTTCAGCTGCAACTGAATGATCTATAGAAGTAGACATCAAAATTGGTTCTATATATTTGGGCTTTGGAGCCGCTACTTTAACTTTAGTAGCTCCCTTGACAATCTTTTCATACGTTGTCATGAGTAATGTTATGCTTCTTGATTCGAAAAAGTATACAAAAGAATACCAAAAATGTATCAATCAAATGAATCAATCAAATATAACGATCTGATTGCTGACGTGGGAAGTTTCTGAAAAAAAAAAAAAAGAAATGCTTTAATCGGAATCAAAGGATCAAATTTTATCTCAATTGAATCAAAAGTCAATTATGCTTATAAAACAACTTCAGTCGAGGATAGTAAGAGAACCAACACTTAGAAACTAGGAAGTTGATTGATGCTTGGAGTAGTTGATGCTTGACAATTAAAACAATAATACTATATTTCAATTTCTCCAACACTAAGAGCTCTCTCTATTTTTTTTTTTTTCTCTTGTTTTTTTTTTTTGGTTTCTCTGGGAATTTGAATTCTTGAACTGAATTTTGTTCTCTGTTGTTTATTTAACAGAATTTTAGTTTGATTTTGAGCGATCTCGCAAACTCACCCAGTCACTGAAATACAAACATGACTAAACCAAAAGGGTAGCGAGGTTTATATCAAAACAAATAAATATTCTTAATGAAAGTTAACTCCAAGTAGGAAATTGACGAATTTTAGTCAATTAAGGGTTTGTATGATTACGTTTAAACGAGTATAACGATTCATTTATTCGGTCGTGAGTTGTGATTACGAGAGTTTTCTTTTATTTGTGTTGTATCAAGGGATTATTAAGTTATGAAAAAAAAAAAAGAAGAAGAAGCTATTTACAGAAGGGATTTAATGGGAAATATAAACTAACAGAAGGGAAAAGGAAGATATTCGTAAAAATTCATTACTCTTTATATTATCTTTGTTCATAATTTCTTTGTAATGATCAAATTTTCTTTGTAATGAACAAATTTGAAGTAATGTTAAATTGAAAAAGATGAATTTTTTACTATATGGTAAATTCATGACGAATGATTAGTAACAAATTAATGAAGGACTCTCTTGACTCGAGAATAAAGGTGCATCAGTATAAATCAAAATTATTTGGTTTTCATACCACCTCTCTTCTCGAGAAAGTCTTTTGCTTCATTGACTTTAGTAGCCAAAAATGATGAACCACCTTTATCTGGATGATTTGCCATCATTAACTTTCTATGTTGTTCTTTCAATTTTGCTTTGGATAAATTGGTTTCTTTTAAATTTAAAATTTGTAAAGCTTCTTTGGCAGACATTTTGGCCCCAAATCCTCCTTTTATAAATGCTTTACCATTAATACCTGGTTGATTTGATTTAACAAAACCAGCAGCAAAATATGCTAAACCAAATGCTCCAAGACCAGTTAACCATGGATGTTCACCCATCCAATCACATGCCTTGTCGAAGTAGAATTCTGCTGAGCCCTCTTCTGGTTTCTTACGTTGTAACTGACCAGTAAACTGTTGTTGTTGTTGCTGTTGTTGTAAAGCTTGTGCTTGTGCCTGGGCCTGTGCTTGGGCCTGGGCCTGTGCTTGTGCTTGTGCTTGTGCTTGGGTATATTGTTGTCTATTATCCCCAGGTATAGGTAACGTTGGAATCTCCATATTGAAAGGTGCCATTATGCTTGGTTGTTGTAGTTTGGATGAACGAATAACTCAATCTTAATGATCTTTTCTTGATATAAAAATTCTTCGAAGAAAAAAAAAAAAAAAAAAGTTAATAGATTTTTTTTTGTGTAAAATAAATGTTTGGTCACGTGATGTGATCAAAAATATTTTCAATTAATCTTAATCATTTTGCCCCTGAACACTAGTTATAGGGTAAGCGTAATTGATGAGTTTAACGGGGACCTTGTCGATAGCTTAAGTACTTACAGCAGAGCCTTATGGTGGTTCGTCAAACTTGAGTGTTTATTTTTTTTGTGATTATTGTAGCTTTTTCAACAAATTTCAATACAAAGTACGAAAAGCATATTAATTCTTTGTGGAAATGGCAAATAGTCGTTATCCAAAAGTCCTTAGTAGTTTGAGCGCATTCAAAGTTTCAACACCAGGGAACTCTAGGGCCTTCTACGTTTTCAGTTTACCTCCATGTATTTGTGGATACATATTAGGGTTTCTAGAATTAGAGCAATACTAAACTTGGATATTCAGAAAGCATATACTGTCTCAATTTGGTTCATCTTGGTTTATCATCCTCCAGGATATGGCTGCTTACATGTCTATTTTCATTGAT
>JAJMKE010000069.1:39969-50941 GCA_030569195.1 Hyphopichia khmerensis
TTTTTTTTTTTTTTTTTTTTTTTTTTTTTTTTTTTTTTTTTTTTTTTTTTTTTTTTTTTTTTTTTTTTTTTTTTTTTTTTTTTTTTTTTTTTTTTTTTTTAAATTTATGAGAAGAGATGATTTAAGCTACCAGTATATTCTTTCTTAACCAAATTACTATCATTATCCTACTTTGGTTTCCCGTTATAATAGTTGACCCTTAAATAACCATACCACTATCAGTTTAAGCCTTTGATTCCATCGAGACTATATTAACAAGACCAGTACGAGTATTGGATACCAACTAGCTATTTATAATCTGGTGATAAAATTTTTATTTGCATTTTCAATACACAACTTAGCATAAATATAATAAAATGAGAGTTTATTCGTGCCATTTTTGTTCATCTCCAGTATATCCAAGTCATGGTATTACTTTTGTAAGAAATGATGCCAAAGAATTCAGATTTTGTCGTTCCAAATGTCATAAAGCTTTCAAACAACGTCGTAACCCAAGAAAATTAAGATGGACTAAAGCTTTCAGAAAAGCTGCTGGTAAAGAATTGGTTGTTGATTCTACTTTAACATTTGCCGCTAGAAGAAATGTTCCAGTTAGATATAATAGAGATTTGGTTGCAACCACTTTGAAGGCCATGTCTAGAGTTGAAGAAATTAGACAAAAGAGAGAAAGAGCCTTCTATAAGAACAGAATGAGAGGTAATAAGGAAAGACAATTAGCTAATGATAAGAAATTAATTGCTGACCATCCAGAATTATTAAGAATGAGAGATGTTGAATTAAGAAGAAAATCTGAAAAGGAAGCAGCCAAGGAAGCAGCAATGGATGAAGAAGATGTTGAAATTGATGAAGATGAAGATGAAGATATGATGAGTGAAGATGAAGAAATGGAATCTGATTCTGAAACTGAATCAACTAAACAAAAGGTTTTATTAAAAAACAAAAGAAAAACTAGATCTGCTGCATAATTTTAAACCTATCAATCTTATATCATAATTTTCAAGTCATTTTTTAACTAACTTTTAAAGTTTCACCTTGTATTTTTATTTGTGTTTAAAGGCCCAGCCTTAAAAAGTATTGTCCCTTTTCTTTTCTTCCAGTGCCAATTTTCCCCCCCTTTCATTCTACAACTCTTTTTTTTTTTTATAGTTTATTCGTTTATAGTTCTATTAATTTACATACTTTTTGATCACCTATGTATTATCTTAATTTCGTTATGGCCGGCCAAAACGATTTTTGCTGGTAGGTACTTTTTACCTCCGTATTCTCCTCTTCAGTGTCATTACTTTCTATGAATCCACCACTCATCTTTGATAGTTTCTCTTGTTCTTGTATTAATTTCTGTGCATTCATCATCATTGAAATGGTGTTTTGATGAACTTCAGTATGTATTTTGGCTCTTTGAAGTCTTTTAGTTTTGGTCTGACTTTCATGATTCACGGAATTGCTGACAAATTCAGATGCATTGTAAACACTTCCATCATCCCAATCACGATCTCGTTTCTTGGAACTACCGAACTCTGGTGAAGAAGGTGCTGAGGATATATCTGACCAGTTAGTTGAATCTGAAAATATATTCGACTGTGAATTCATAAGACGCGTTTTGATAAACTTTCAATGCTTTCTCGTTTTATATTTATATAATATGAGGATTTGGATTAGTATGATCTTATAGCCTGCGAGATTAGAAAGAGCTGAGATAGTTATTAATTCGAATTCTAATTGATATGGATTGTTTGGTAACGCGATTTATTACTAGTCTGTGTTTGGACTAGTACTGGAAGAAAAAAAAAAAATGTGTAGCAGAGTACTTAGGAAAAAAAGAAAAATCGAAGAGAATGTAGAAGGATCTGTGAAAAACTAGCTTATCAACCACATTATCAAACTTACACATACTACCTTGCATATTTAGCAAAGGTGTTTTTATTGATTATAAATACTATAGCTATACTCATATAGTCCTTAATTTCTGGGGCTCTACAACTTTGCATAAAACATGGTATTAAGAAAGGAAAATGTTACCCATATAAAACACTCTCCAAATAACGAACTACAGTCCAAGATTACCCAAGAGACTACTTTTCTTGTGAAGTCACACACGCCTTATATATCTGCAATCAAAAGGATAAATAAAATTTTGGATAAATTCGACAAAACAACCCTTCCTAATAAGAAGTATCAACGAGGTGATTATAAAAAGGTCAAATATATAGTAGTGAAAGGTATGGGAAAAGCTATCGAGAAATCTCTATCTATCGGGTTAAACTACAAAGAAGACTTGAAATACAAGGTTGATATAATCACAGGAACGGTGGAGGTTTACGATGAATTTAGACCAAAATCCAATGAGGAAAGTGAAGACGAAGATGAGGCTACACCAAGCTTTGAAGCAAGGCGTGTAAGCTATGTGGAAATTAGGATATGGCTTAAACGTGATGGGAATAATTGAATAAATGTGTATATTATAAATTATATTATATGAGTTATTGAGTCTGTAATTTTTTTAGACAACTTTCCTTTATATGCAACAATTCAACTACGTGATGTTTTATTTTTTTTTTGGCAGCCTTATTCTCTGGTTTAGTGGATGCTGTATCATTTGGATCAACTCCAAATAAAGATTCTGCTAATTGAATTAGCTCAAGACATTTTTTGTAATCTCTCTTATAGTATGCCTTCTCACAAGCTAGTAACATTTGAGCCCTATCTGGCTTCTTATTTTGATCTAGTTTACTTAACAAATTTTCATCATAAAGCCAATTTTCGGTATTAATTCTAGGTCCTTCTGCATAAAACTGGGCCTTTTGCTCCAAATATGCTTCATCTGATTGCCCTTTACGAGCCTTTTTCTTTAGTATCTTACCTTGAGATACTTGTGTTGTTCTTTCCTTTGATTCACTGTTTGGATCTAGATTTTGACACTCGGGATTTATATTTTCTGCCCCTTGTCCTTCGTTTATTATAATGTC
Organism: Hyphopichia khmerensis; assembly: GCA_030569195.1. Lineage (NCBI taxonomy): Eukaryota > Fungi > Ascomycota > Pichiomycetes > Serinales > Debaryomycetaceae > Hyphopichia > Hyphopichia khmerensis. The sequence continues at coordinate 42,936 of JAJMKE010000069.1, forward strand.
GGAATCCATTTGTTGTTATGTGTGGTTGAATAGATCGAGTTGGCTAGCTTTGATGCTGCAAGCATCTCATTGATTTTTTTTTAAAAGAGTCTCAAACAAAAAAAAAAAAAAAAAAAAAAAGAAAAAAAAAAATAACCTCCACACATCCCAAAGAGAGCTATTATCAATTTGAATCACCTATTGATATTTTGAGCAGGCTGATTTTGCATTTACCACCATGACTAAACCAGTGAAAATTGACCTGGGGGACAAAGCCAAACAGTTAATTGAGCAATATGATAACTTCCTTTTCGATTGCGATGGAGTAATTTGGTTAGATGATAAGTTGATTCCAGGGGTTCTTGAGACTGTTCAACATTTGGAGACTCAGGGTAAAAGATTCGCTTTCGTTACTAATAATTCCTCAAAATCAAGGGATACCTACCTCGAGAAGTTTTCGAACCTCGGTTTCAAAGGAATTGGAAAACATTTAATCTATCCAACTTGTTATGCTGCTGCTAGCTATCTAAAAGACCATATGAAAATTCCGGCTGGTGCAAAAATTTGGGTTTTAGGAGATCATGGAGTTGAAAAAGAATTGGAAGAATTAGGATATATTCCAATGGGAGGTAGTGATAAGAGACTTAATGATGAATTTGATCCCCAACATGAATTATTGAAGGTCGACCCCGAAGTAAGAGCAGTTGTAGTAGGCTCAACGAAAGATTTTAATTATATGAGAATTGCTACTACTTTACAATACTTACTTCATGATAATAAATCCCTTCCTTTCATTGGTACCAATATTGACCGCTCATACCCAGGCCCTGAAGGACTCATTTTACCTGCTGGGGGCAGTGTGGTCAATTATATGAGTTATTGCTCTCATCGAGACTTTATCGATGTCGGTAAACCAAGCAGACAATTACTAGATACAATATTAGAGCAAAGAGATTTTGATAAGTCCAAAACATTAATGGTTGGTGATACCATGTATACTGATATCAAGTTCGGTAATGATGGTAAATTGGGTGGCTCATTATTAGTTCTATCAGGAGGTACTAAGTTACGTGATTTAGAGCAATTGGTTCAAGATCCTAGTTCTGTGGAAGGTGGAACAAGCTTAATTCCACTGAAGTACATCGAGTCATTTGGCCACATCATTCATTTAATATCCGAATAGACTTCATTTAGAGTTTAGATTATTATTGTATAGACGAACAACGTTTAGTATTCTTTCATTTTCATTTCTTTCTCCCTAATCTTTTCAAAATAAAGAGACGAAGTAGCTTCTTATACAATCTTTTGGCGCAAGCTTTTTTTTTTATAATAATTTAACAACAACTTATACTTAATCAATCATTTGCTTATTATTAAAGGATCTAAGCTTCGCATACAATTTTATCTATAGAGAAAATATGTTGCGATTTCTTCTGCTTCTTTTGTTCCCTTACAAATTTTTAGGTAATTTTGGATTTTTCAGCCCAGATACGCTCTTTTTTGGATTTTCCTTAAGGTTTTACAAAAAAAAAAAAAAATTGATTTTTTAAAAATCAATCGATGGCAAATTGAATTCACGATTCTTATCCAAGGATTAACTGATTAACCTGTCTCAAAAAAATTCATTGATAGCTGATTCAATTTAGTGCCAATGCTCAATTTCACTGGTCAGACCAATAAGCGAGTTGTGAATCTTGGAAATAGGCGATCCAATCATTCATCAAATAGCGGGAACTATTTGGAACAAACAAGATTACAGAGACAAAAGAGAGAAGAAAAAAGACAACGGGAGAAGGGAGTCTTGGTTTTACAAAGTTACATTAGAAGATATCTCGTTTTAAGCAGCCAGGCCGAATGCATACAACAAGAATGGAATAATGAGTCAAATAATAGTCAAACCATTGATTGGAAGCTTTGGATTACCAAGTTTGATTTCATATCTAATTGGGCCTTCCCTCGTCAACGAATTGAATTCACTCGCGAAACTTTGATCAGCTTGAATAGTCGCTTGAATCAACTCTTGAACTGTCAAGTGGATTCCAGACTATTGGAAAACTTAATTCAAAGTTTGATTAGATGTATCAAGATTTTCAATTATAAAACTCCTAAAGCCGACTTAATTGTTTATGTATCAAAAATTATTATCAATATCATAAGTGTTGCATCCACCGCAATCGATTCAAGAGCTTATTGTGGATTAATTTCGAATCTCACTTTTACCTGTAATCAACTTGGGGAAACAATTAGCGACGAGGATTATTCTTTGATTATAAGTTTGGTTTACGAAGTCAATGTGAAAGATCTGTTTGAAAGCTTTATTAAATTTTTATCAATTCCTTGTAATAGAATTGTCTTATCAAGAAGTAGTCATAATCTTAATATTTTAAGATTAGTACTTAATGATCATAATGATAGTTTGAACTCTTTAAATAATCATGAAAAGGCATATTTATTGGTAAGAGTTCTTTCTATTCATGGTACCGATACTCCTTTCATCGATAAAGATTATCTAATGATTGGTAGGATACTTTCCACTATTGCATTTTCAATATATAGCCAAGATCAGGGAGATGATGAAGATGAAGAAGTGGGCACAAAGGCGGAAAATGTTTACGTCGACCCTGAATCATACTCAGTGTTACAAACTTTGTATTCTTCAGTCTATATAAAGCAAGGTATTCAAATTTTCACCAATACCAGTCATGGCTCTTTGTCAAATTTAGTCCTCAATTCATTTGCCACTTTGATATACTTGATTCCTTCTTTAAAAAGTAAATTATGTATGTTGGTGACTATAACACCAGGCTCTTATACTTGGTTTTTTAATGAGTTGAAAAATGATCCTATATATACATTTTTGGAAGATGCTTCTCAAAACAATGATTATGCCAGAGCTGAGGATTTTAAGAAAGTTTATTGTAAATTGCCACTGGAAAACGCAATTGATAGATTTTGGAAAACTTTGTTTACCTTTGAGGAGCTATATTCTTATTGGTTGATTGTTTCTAATGATTTAGAAAGTTTTGCCGATGACAAATTGATTTTGGAAGATGTTTCTAAATTTCTTGCCTTTTTGAAAACTTTATGCTTAACACTAATTTTCAACAATTTAGATTCACAAAAAGGTTATTTTAAAGATTATACTAAACTAAAGGATATATCAATCTCTCTATTGAATCAACTTTACATGAAAAATTTAAGATTGGATTTTTTACCATCAGATTTTTGGAAACTAAAAGAGTTGACTTTCAATATTGATGGCATGATTCAAATCATTGCTACTGAAGAAGAGAAAAGATCTAATTTAGAAAACATGAGTTCCGATGAGAATATTGATGAGGATAATGATATTACACTAAATAACAATGCCCCAATATTTTCATCGAACTTTAGACCGAAGAAGGCTAAGTTTCTTAGCAGTTCACATGACACTGTAGCAAAGCTTGAAGTTTTGAAAAAATTACCCTTTTTTCTTTCATTTAAGGATCGAGTCAAAATTTTTCAAACCTTAATTGAATTAGATAGACAAAGAAGGTCTAATGATTACCTGTTCAATGTGTTTAATTTCTCTAAGCTTGAGGCTGACATAAGAAGAGAATTCCTACTCGAGGATGCGTTTACAAATTTCCATAATTTGGGACCCCAATTCAAAAATAAGTTAAGTGTCACATTCTTCAACGAATATGGTGGACAAGAAGCTGGAATAGATGGAGGAGGTATTACCAAGGAATTTTTAACTAGTGTTGTTTTAGAAGGTTTCAAACCTTCAAATAAATTTTCACTTTTCAAGGAAACTCCTAGTGATAATCAGTTATATCCAAATGATGATATTTACAAAAAGCTTTACAAAAAAATTGATGTTGAAAGTCAACGAGAAAAATTATTATACTTGAAATTTTTAGGATCAGTCATTGGTAAGTGTTTTTATGAGAATGTCTTGGTTGATATTTCGTTTGCACCATTTTTTTTAAATAAATGGTGTAATACAAATAACTCAATGAAAAATTCAATTAATGATTTGAACTATCTAGATAATGAATTATTCAAGAATTTAATGAAATTATTATCCATGTCATCTGAGGAATTAGATGATCTCGAATTAAACTTCACTATAGAAGAAAAAATAGATGGATTAGATTATAAGTTTGATTTATTACCACCTAATGGTGAAACTACAATGGTAAACTCATCAAACGAATTGAACTACATACATCAAGTTTCAAATTTCAAATTGAATCAATCATTACACATTCAAAGTAAGTATTTCCTCGATGGATTATTTGAAATAATCAATTCAAATTGGTTGAGTATGTTTGACTCCTTCGAATTACAAATGTTGATATCTGGAGGCGAAAACGATATTAATATTCAAGATTGGAAGGAAAATGTGGTATATGGTGGATTTTTTGATGACGATGTCACTATAATAAACTTCTGGCAAGTTGTTAGTGAAATGAGTCCTTCAGAGAGATTTAAGTTAATCAAGTTTGTTACTTCTGTTTCAAGAGCTCCACTTTTAGGGTTTGGATCTTTAAACCCTAAATTTGGGATCAGAAACAGTGGTCGTTCGATTGAAAGATTACCTACGGCATCCACTTGTGTCAATTTATTAAAACTACCTGATTACCAAGACAAAGAGTTAATTAGAACAAAATTATTATATGCCATCAATACAGATTCTAGATTTGACTTGTCATAAGTCGGATTATCTCAGTACCCGAAACAAGATCATCATTACATTAAATTATTTCCTGAGTTTAACTCGTTCTTCCATTTGCATTTTATATATATACATGTTCATAGTTTTTTTTTTTTTTTTTTTTTTCTTGCAATATTTTTTGTTGCATGCCATTAAAAGATCGCTAAACAAAAACGACGCATTTTTCATTATTTAATCTTTGTAGACAGTAATAGTGAGAGCCTGATGCTATTTTCGACAGGCTTTGCCTCTTTTGTAGTGAGCTACAAATAAGTGACAAATACGAAAAGCTGATGGTAGTTGAACAAAAACGAGAATTTTACAAATCAACGGAATTCGTGTTAGCGAAATTTCAAAAATTTAGCCTCGCGAACTGAGAAATTAAATTGAAAAACAGAACATCGATTTAGATGATTCGCAATATAATTGACTTCTCTCTTTTACCTGAGGCCACATTGGTTTAACTATCGCTTAAAAGATGATGAAGGGGGGCTTGATGAGACTTAGTCTCAAGATGATCAGGCCAATTCCTAGGATTCCAAGGTCAAGAGTAGTCTTTTTTCATACCACGTCGCCGCGTTTACTTAATCCATTGTTACCATTTGATGTTCTTGAAGAGGTTCAGAATGATGATTTGGAAGAAGAAAATGAAAAGTTGAATAAGCAAAAGAAGAAGCTAATTAAGCAAAAAAGAAAGGCTGAAAAGCAAAGTGAAAATGAAAAAGAGGAACAGAAAGAATTTCAAACGAAGGAGGATACAATTCCTTTAAAGAAAGCAGTTGCTCCTACAGATTTGAAACCTGTGGATGGTAAGGATGAGTATTTTGGAGTGAAAGAACAAGCTAAGGCCAATGTAAGATCACAGCGTGAGAAGACAGCAGGCGTGGATGGCAATGGCAATGGCAATGGCAATAATAATAATAATAACAATAATAATAATAATAATGATAGTGATCCATCAGAGGAGGAGAAGAAGAAACAGGAAGAGAAGAAGAGACAAGAAGAGGCCGAGAGAAAACGAAAAGAGGAGGAAGAAGAAGAATTTGAAGAAGAATACGAGGAAACCTTTCAAGAGAAATTAAAAGAATCAATAGCTAAATTCAATCGATTTTTATTTAAATGTCTTGAGACTATTGGAATAACATTTTCATCGGTTGCGATATTAGGGGTTGCAGGTATTTTGTATCATACTTTTTATAACCAACATGTATTGGATAAGATTGATGAAGCATTTGAGAAAGGAGATCCTGCTTATCAATTGGCAATACATAAGAGGACCTATATACATGAAGATGAAAGCATTAGTAAATATTGGGTACAAAGACCACAGCAACAATTATTAGATGATATAGTTAGTGGGAAGATTAGTGGTAGATATTATTTAATGGTTGGAGAAAAAGGAACTGGTAAGACAACATTATTATTAGAAAGTATGAAAAGAATTGATGGACAAAATGTTGCAATATTTGATGCACATGCCGATCCAGAGATTTTCCGGATAAGGTTAGGTAAGGCATTAAATTTTGCATATAGTGAAGATTATATTGGATCATTATTTAGTATACGAGGACCAAGGGATACTACTGCATTATTAGATATTGAGAGAGCTTTTAGTAAATTAGAAGAATTAGCGATTAAAAGAAAGATGGATACTACGAAGAATTCACGACCATTAGTAATGATTATTAATAATAGCCATTTAATTAAGGAGAATGAAGAAGGAATCAAATTAATTGAATTATTACAACAAAAGGCTGAAAGTTTAAGTGGATCAGGATTAGTTACCATGATATTTAATAGTGATGATTATTGGGTATATGAAAAATTGAAAAGATTAGGAACCAGATTAGAATTGATAAATGTTCGAGATTTTAATAGATATGAAACGATCAATGCCCTTAAATTTATTAGGGAGAAATTTTTCCCATCACAGATATTTCCAGATTTAAATTTGAATGATGCTAAATGTAATCAAATATATGATTTAATTGGAGGTAGACCACAACATATTAGTCAAGTTGCAAGACATAAAGATATTATAAGGGCAAGTCATGAAATAATTGATCGAGAGAAAACTTGGTTATTAAATCAATGTGGATTATTAGGATCAAATATGGATGATGATGTTATGGAAAGTGGGAAATTTAGTAGTAGTTGTATGTTATTAATGAGAGAATTTGTTGAAATGGATAGGAGAAGACAAAATTCATTAATTTTATCTAATTCAAATGGTGATAATAGTATAAATCATCATTTACCGGAATTACCATTATGGAGAGCTAGACAAATAATGACAAGGGCTGATTATATACAACAATATGATAATTTAAATATTTTCACTCTTGATAGTGAACTGAGAGTTAGAGCAGATAGTGTACCAATGATGAGAGCATTTCATGAAATTGCACTGCAACCACATTTTGATGAATTATTACAAGATACTATTGAAAGAGTGGCAGATATTGAAAGTTTAGGTAGAACTAGAGAAATTGTTGCCAAAGATTTAAATTTAGGTAGTAAATATCAAATTACTAAAAAGGATAATTGGTTAATTGATATGAAAAAACTGCAAAAATCAGTTGATTTACACGGAATTCCTGACGAGGAAGCCGATTATAATTCTACAAATGAAGAAGGTCATGATGATGAATTATTCATGGAAGATATTCATCGTAAGGATATTAAAAAATGGTGGAAGAAACGTATGGGTAGAGATGAAAAATCGGATTAGTTGCAAAAACTCCTGCGTTGTTTAAAGTGGGGGTTGGTGGAGGGGTTGAGTATGTGCTTGTACTTCAATGCAGTATTCGCCCGGAAAAAACAAACGAAAAAAAGGACACCAAAAAAAAAAAAAAAAAAAAAGAAAAAAAACTAAGAGTCAAAAACAGAAATACGATAAATACGAGTAGGCTATGCCTTAAAATTTAAGTAAAATTGGTAAGTTTAAGAAAAAATGAATAACTTTGAATACGAAGACACATATTGTTAAATAAGATATTCTGAAATACACGACGATTTGAACAATTCTTGTCCCCACAGCCAACAATACTGCTTTGATATTTCAACTAAAAGGATAAAAAGCATAATCATAAGCAAATTAAGCCTAACCATACTAATAAAAGCGTAAATCGAAAAACAAAGCGTAATCAAAAATAATTTATAACCAAATCTCCCGGTTTAAAGCATAGTCATAGAAACGTCACTGAAAAATATTAGTACATACATAATAATATATATATATATGTATATGTATATATATATATATATAGATGTATAGGTATACATATATTTTTTGTAATACAAACCCCAAACGTATTACGTAATCGTT
>JAJMKE010000069.1:51041-74149 GCA_030569195.1 Hyphopichia khmerensis
TTTTTGGTTTTTCTCTGGTTTTTTTCCATTTATATGATAATTTTGTGTGGCAACTACTTCTTTTTTCCTACTTCTACTTCTTCTTGTTCTACTTCTTGTTCCTCTTGTCACCATTAAATGATTGAATCTACCCCGAAGGTGATCATAGGTATGTAAAACTTGTCTAATAACCGTATTTTAATTATGTTCAAGTACAGTGGAGTAAATGGTGTTGTGTGTTTATTATGATATAATCATTTCTATTATTTTCTCTTTCTTTTAATCGCCCACCCCGTTTCACTATTCTCTACTACATTGCCCTTTTATTTTAGACGGTTAACCGTCCACTGCCTCTTTACACTGTCAATTACTCAAAGTTACCCCAGTCATGGCTGGTTATGACTTGTTATTTGTGGTAGGTGTACTGACGGTGGTTTCTTGAGTGGTGCAAACGGTGGTGGTGCTACAGTTGACGCTGCTGCCCGTTTCCCTTTGATTCAAAACTTCACCCGGTTCTATTTCTCTTGTTTTTTTACTGCTTTTGTTCTCAACGCTCATATTTTCGCATCTTTCGATACCCACTATTTTTCTTTGTATTCCGTCAAACTTTTATCTCTTCAAGTGCACTTTCCCTCCTCCTTACGCTACTGCTACATATACATAATTTACGTTGTGTGCTTTTTTTCTTTCTTTTTACCTTTGTCTTTTGACTTTTACATTTTGGCTTTGCTTTTTCCTTTTTTCTTTTTCCTTTTTTCCCTTTAACTAGTTTACTATTTTTTCTATTTTACTTTTGACTTTTTCCTTTTTTACCTTTTCTTTCTTTTTGTTATTCCTGCTTTCTTTTTTAAACGCTATGCACCATTTTTGCACCTCCCGTTGCTTGTTTCTGCCAGTGCTCGTTTCTTTTTGCTTGTTAGTTGATTGTCAGTCTCTGTCTCTTTAAATGCTTTTTTTTTTTTTTTTTTGTTTTATTACATCCTACTTTTCTCAAAAGGCTCATACCATACCCTAAAATTGATTTCAAGTTCTTATTGTACTTGTGCCCTTTATTGTTATTGTCGTTATTGTAAATTCCCGGATTCAATTCCATTCTTGACATGCTATTAAATTTCAATAACTACGACTTAAACAAACGATTTTCTCTTTTCTTTTTCTATTAAAGATTTGAGTTTTTGCTGTTTCCTTTGCTACATACTTTAGTTTTTACTCTTGACTTAGTTCTTTCTTTTTTCTTTTTTTCTTCTTTTTGTTTTGTTTTACTTTCATTTACTCTTATTATTTGTTTTGTTCATTAGTGTTGGTTTTCTCAAATATATACTAACGTTTACATTCAGGTTACCAAATGAAAATTTAATTTATTGAAGCAAAAATTTAATACAACTCTTTTTTTCATTTTTTGCTTTCTCTCTTTAAGTCAAATAATTTTTTAGCTCTACTTTGATATTTTCCCGTCGCTACTTGAATTTTTTGACACTGATTTTTTTTCTTTTTTTCTTTTGCTTCTTATATCTTTTCTACTCTTAACCGTTCATCATTTTTTTTTTATCGGCCAAGGGGTTTCGTGCTTTTATTTTGTTTTCACGTCAGTTTATGTTATTACTTTAGTATTTCAAAATTATATAAATATTTAAAAAGGTTTCAATAATGGATATTTTCAACTCTGCTTTGAAAAATTCAGTTCCTCCTATACGTAAGGATAATAATGATGGCTCTGTTTCAAATTCATTGGCTACTACTCCAACTCCTGATAATAATTCTTCACAATCCTCAACTCCAGTGAATAATTCAAATCCTAATTCAATTACATCCAATAATATCAATAATACCAATACAATAATGTCAATATCAAATTCTGGAGAAACTAGTGCTCCAGATTCTTCAGTTCAAAAAAAGAGAAAAAATTCAAGAAGAAAACATCGTAATTCTCATTTAGGTTGTGGAACTTGTAAGAAAAGAAGAATTAAATGTGATGAAAATTTACCATCTTGTTTAAATTGTTTAAGAGGTAAACTACATTGTGCTTATTTAAATTTAGATGCCCCTGCAAGAGAAGCTTTAAGAATGGCTCAATTTAATCAAAGTTCAAGACAAGATCGTTTACAAGATCATCCAGATTCAAATGAACAACAATCAAATAATTCAAATTCTTCAAATAATTCTCCTCAATTAAATCAATCTAATCATTTATCTTCTAATCAAGTTCCTTTACCAATGGGTGTTCCAGTCGTTGTTCCTACTAATTCATCAGCTTCTCCTCCAAATGGTTTGGCTTCATCTACCACTAATCCAATGGATTATTATACCGTGGCAGCAGCTCATGCTCAAGTTCAGGCCCAAGCTCAAGCCCAAGCTCAAGCTCAAGCCCAAGCCCAAGCTCAAGCTCAAGCCCAAGCTCATGCTCAAGCTCATGCACATGCTCAAATGCAAGTTGTAAATTCTCAGGGCCAAATAACTACGGTTCCTTATCCTATAATTCATCCTTCTCAACAAGCTACAACTCATATTATTCAATCTCCTTATGGTCCTTTGGTATCGATACAACCAACTGGGCCTTATTCCCAAATAATACCTCAACCTTCATCCCAAGTTTATATTGGTGCTAATCCTCCTAATCAAGCACCAATTCCTCCATCAACCGCTTCTGCACCTCCAGCACATCCTCCAGTTCCACCTCCTCAACCAGCAAGCGTCCCACTTGGTACATCTTCAATTAATAATATAGGTTTAACTCCAAATACGGTTCCAGTACCTAATGCTAGCATTATATCTCCACCATTACAAGTCAATAGTATTGCTTCTCAATCATCCTCATCAATTCCATTACCCAATTCAAAATCTACTGAACCATTAATGAAATCTCCAAATATTTTATCAAAATCAGCTAGTGCTTTAACTAATAAAAGTCCGTCTATTTCAATTAATACTGATCCGAAATCTAATTCAGTTACTTTACCGCCAATAAATTCAACAAATCTTAGTGTTCCTCCAGTTCTGGCTACATCATTATCTCCAAACTCTACAACCAATTCAATGTCATTTTCAAATCGCAATAGTCCTAATTTGTCGGCAATTTCAAGAAATCATTCATTCAATACTTTACCAAGTATTGACTCTTCTAGTCCAAATAGAAATAGTTTTTCAAATGAAGATTCATCTGCTGCAATGGCTATTGATACTAATACATCCAAGAGAAACCTGGATGTTTCTCCAATATTACCACCAATTAAACCTCAATTGAGCACTAATACTGCCACTACATCGCCAGAACTTAATAATGTTGCAATTCCTGAAATTAAGAAAAAACTGGAAAGTCCTGATAGTTTAAAAGATGGAGATATTAAATTACCACCAATAAAATCTTTAAAGGTTGGAAATTCTCCACCTTCATCTACTAAAAGTCATAATACTACAATTCCTAGTGTAAATCTTGAAACTAGTGAAGGCGATAAAATTCCAAAAATTTCTAAACTTTTAAGTTGATTTGTCTCACGTATAGTTTGTTTTTACCAGTCTTTCAATTCTCCACTATAGATTATCAGAAGATAAATTTTCTCAACAAGGACTACGAAAGTAAGAGGAAATAAAACAAAGAGACTGAAGAAGAAAATCTCCCCTTATGTCTAATGGTTAATACTTGATAGTATCCAGAGAAGGTTAAACTTTCGTAAAAATTATTATTTTGAGAGTATTTGGATACAACTTGAAATTTTCAGTTGCATTTTTTGTTTTTTTTTGTTTTTTTATTTTTTTTTTTTCCTTTTATTAATTTCGTTTTTTTTCAATTTTTCCGGGCATCTTTTCTTTCCAATGATAATTGCTTATAAGCTACATTCTATTTATAAGAAATGACCCTCTAATTAATTCATTATACTTAATTCCATTTTATTATTTTTCTGCTATGTTTTTGTTGATTTTTCTTTTTCCTTGTTCTTGCTTTTTTTATCGCTCTTACTTTTGTTGTGCTTTCACGTTGACCTTAACTTAATTATTTATTCATATTTTTAAAACATCTCTTTGTTTTCTCTCGTATGGTTTTTTTTTTTTTGATTTACATTATGCGCTACCATTGGTTTGATATTTACAAATCAAAAAAAGGAAAAATGAAAAAATGAACAAAAAGAAAAAAATTACAAAATACTATTTAATACTAATCTATTTTCATCATTAACATCGCATGTAGGCCATTGCAATATAGTAGATTTTTGTTTGTAGAGTGAATTTAGTACATTTCCCAAAACAATGCAAGTTAGCGAAATCATCCCGAAAATTGCATTAAAAATTTTCAAAAGTCTGCGCCACGAAAGTCATTTACGGTCCAAAATGTCCCAATTAGTAAAACCTCTTATTCAGTTTACGAGCAAACAACGGAATTAAGCTAATTATTTCTGAACAATCTGCGTAAATAATGCTGATGATTTCCAAAGATAGGCCAGTATCTTGTTGTGATTTATTGCATTAGATATTCAAATAGCAAGCTTTGTTTTATTGAAACTGTGAAATATGTTTAATTAATTCCCCCCTCGATATCTTAGGGGATCGACTGCCGATCCGCTCGTAAATCTTTCTAACGGTTACCAATCTACTTATTTTGTTCTCCTTTTCTTTTTTTCTTTCGGTTGTCCTTTTTCTATTTTGTGTAACTAAAGCTTTTTTTTCGTCATGCGGTGGTAAGTAGTGTTTGAGGTGTACGGGGTTTTAGACCGCCATGCATATGTACGGGCTTGAAGCAGATGCAAATTTGAATTTCCCCCTTCCGGGAACTGCACGGGGGTTGCACTTTGACGGCTTGCATTTAGAGCTGTCAAAGCGAGGCTGTCAAAAAAGTTTAAAAGGAGAAAAGCGAACAGAAAAAGAAAACACTTACACGAATCAAGAATGAATCGTATTCTCAGGATTGGTTTAAAAGCACTGAACTGGTATTATTGTCATCGTCATGACTTGTAAAATCTTGGTTCTTCACAGGTGAACCATAAGGTAATTTCGGTTAGCCTTTTGTGAATGGTCATTTAGTGATAAGTTTTACCTTTGGGCGCAGCCTATACATTTATGATGTCGTTACAAGATTGCATGGCTTATGATTATCTTGGAGTTATATTTGGGTTTTTTTTTTCTTTTTCTTTTTTTTTTTTTTTTGGTATTTCTCCATCCTGGAGGTATGACTTTTCGGAAACCAAAAATTGAAAGTGCTGCTTCAATTCTTCTTTGATCAGGTACCGCTGACAACGCTACTACTTGATTAGCTGCTCCCACATCTCGCAGTGCTGCTTGGTTTGCTCTTTAATCTTTGGCTTTTTTGCTTTTGTCTTTTGCGTTGTTGTTAGGTTCTTTTTTTAGTTTTTTTTTTTTTGTTTTAGCTTTTCATTGATCCAACGCGTTTGATTCGAATAATTGATAATGGAAAGTGGATCATCTTCTCTTTATAATTCATCATTACTTGATAATTATATGAATTCAAGTGAACTGTCATTGCCAAAACAACAAGGTCGTCAACCGTCGAATTTAAGATACGAATCAAAATTTAATTTACCATTAATCAATATAACTAATGATGGTAACACTAATTTGAATAGGAAACCTCCACCATCACTTGATGGCTTTGATTATAATAATACCAATTCTAATAATTTAGATCATACGTTGAATCTTAATTCTTCGAGAAATTCAATTCATTCATGTGCATCAAGCTCTAATTCAGTTTTTTCTGCAATTAGTGATTATTCTCAGGATGATGAATTAAATAAAGTTAATTTTGCAATAAATTCAATGGATAATAGTAATCCATTACCACCATCACTTTCAGCTCAATTGGAAAAACAATATGAAGAAGAGCAGAGAAATTATGCTTTAAAGCAAAATAAGTTCAAAATATTGTTTTCAAATGCTCATGGTCATAAGACTACTGATAGTTATAATATTTATTCTGATAACTTGAGTAATCAAAGATATTTTAATTATGTTAATAATAAATTGAATCAAGAATTTTATAGTTATTCTTCAAAACAAACTTTAAGTTTAAATTGGAACGATATTATTGAAATTTACTTGTTTGGTGACTTATTGAAAAATATTTATCCAAGTAATGAATATTTAATGCAGTATCTTTATTATAGTCATTTGGAATCCGGTGAATTGGTTTTCCAAAATAATTTGAATAATGAAGATATAATTGAATTAAATTATAATAAGATTTTTAAAAATTTAATTAATGATTTAAATAATTTCGATGAAGTATTAAACTTGTACTCAACTAATCAACAAAATTTAAAATCAACAAAATTATTTGAACTCTTTAAGAATTTTGCTAATCATAAAGGTTTTAGTATTCCTTTGGCCCAAGCTATGTTTGGTAATTGGTTATTATCTTTCAATAAAGATGATACTATCGAGAATAATTATGATAATGAACTTATCTTGACTTATTTTAGAAAAGCCGCTAGATTTTCCTTCGTTATTAAAAAGTTAAATGATCAAAAATACTTTGATAACATATTTAATAACAAATCTTTTGCTGATAAAGAACAATTGATGTTTAGAACTTTCTTGAAGAAAAATAATAACTTTGCTCTTGGTATTAGTTTACATAATTTAGGTGAATATTATCAAGTCCATAATGAATTTGATGTGGCCGTTAATTTATGGGAAATTAATTGTCATTTAACTAAAGATCAAGAAAGTGGTAATTTGGCTATCTTAGGTCTAACTGATGGCTTCGGGTTTGGTAATAAATTTAAAACTTTGAATAAGTTTGGTAAAAAATCAAAAACTAATAAGTTTAATACTAAAAGAAGAATAGCCCAATTATACAGAGTTTTAATTGAAGCCGGTGTTAATCAAGACGTCGGTACTTCCTGGGTTTTTAAGGAAAAATATGATTAATCCTGTATGTTTACCCTCTTACATTTTATTTCTTTGCTTCGTTTTGTTTGTTATTTACCTTTTTGTTCCTTTTACTTCAAATTCAATTGTATATTTATAGGTTATATATTTTACAAAATCATTAGTGTAACTGAAAATCATTAATCATAATTATGTACTGCCAGATGGTTGTGGTTGAGGTGGTGGAGGTTGAGCCTTTTTAACCTTTTTCTTTTCATCTATTTGTTCAACTTTAACTTCATTCAATCCTTTATCTTCTAATAATTTTTCAATATATTCTTTTGCATCATCACTAACATCACCTTGAACTAAGATTTCTTCCTTCTTTTCAGCATTTTTGATAACTGAAGCACCAGTAGCAAATTTGGAAGCAAAAGTCTTAGATAATTTCTTCATGTCGATATTGAAAACTTCCAATCCACTAATTGAGATGATATGCTTTCTTCTATTTCTTTCAATTCTCTTGATGGTAACCTTTGATGATAATTTCTTCTGTAATTCTCTTTCTTGCTTCTTCTCTTCTCTAGCTTGTTTCTTTTCTAAATCCTTCGAGATTTGTTGTTCTTTTTCTATTGATAAAGTTGAAGTAGCATTGGCCAATGCGTCATCACTGTATAATTGTTGGAAAAGTTCTTGATGATTATCTTCCAACCATTCTTTACATTTTTTGAATGACAATCCAAATTCACAGTATTCTGGTGGGAAAGAACAAACTTCACAATAGGTTATTGGTCTTGGAGCTATATCAGTCATGATTATTTTGCTAGTTATTAGAGACTTGTTTAAGTATTAGTCTTTGCTAAAAAAATTTTTTTTTTTTGTTCTCTTGATCTTTTTATTGTCCGTCTTTAAATTTTTTGTTCTCGCACAACGTTCAGTTTTAAACCGACATCGCAGTTTTAGTTAGTTGGCAACTCTATTAGATTTTACAAATACCACCTCTATTGGTATAATTATGGTTGTGACTAGAAGAGCATATGGCACCATATAAAAAGAAAGCTCATTTGAAAATCACTTCAAGAAAGTAAACTTACATGTGAATAATTTCAAATTAAAGAATATTTTTGCAACCTTACATATATCCCATAGTCAATACTATAAATTAATTTTTTTTTGATGAAAAACAAGAATAAAACGAAAGCACGAAATCAAGAAACGTAGAAGTTCAATGCAAAATGAAAAAGTCTTAAAACGATATTATTAGAATTGAATTTGAATAGAAAAATAAAAAGAGAAGAAAATATTGAGCAAAGTAAGAAGTTACTTAATAGTAACCAAATTCCTCGCAGACTTCGAAACCTCTAACTGGTCTAAAATCTTCTAGCTCGACACATTTCCACAAACTTTTAGTCAATAGGATTTTATCGTCTAGCTTTTCATAAATGATACTCAAGTAATACCATAATTCCGAGTTGTTAAAACCGTAAGGCCAACATTGACTAAAATGCTCCAATAAATTTTTCAATCTGATAATTGCTGCATTAAAGTCTTTGCTTGAAGTGAATAGCGAATTATCTATCTTATCGTCAATGATAAACAATTTACACAACCCTAAGAGAGTTATACCATAATCCCTTTTATTATATTGTTGATCAGCTGAAGACAAATTTTCCAAAGACCTTTCAAACTCTTGTAAGGATAAAAACTTTCTAGTCTTGGAAGTCAAGAGACCCAAATGGGTGAATGTTTTGATATTTGGTTCGTATACGCTTTCTGCTTCTACGATACATTGTTCGGCTTCCTCATTCAAGCCAATTTTTAAATAAATTCTACTTGTCCATAACCAGATTTCTTGTAGAATTTTCTTTTCTAAGATGTATAATCTTAATTGTAAAGGATCATTGATATCTGCTTCCTTGGGTTTTGTTCTGACAATAGTTTGAGGTTGAGGTGTGGGAATGGTAGTACCAGCTTTAGACATCTTCTTGATTCTATCCTTTGCGATTTGCTTTTCGATCAGCAATACAACATTTGTATCACCATTTGAATTTGGATTAGGGTCAATGAAACTTGGTCTATGAGACCATCTTGCGTCAATTCTAGCATCATAATCAGACTCCGAGGGTTCAGGTGGTTCAATTTTTTCAATAATTACTTCATCAAACAATTCATGGAATAAAATGAACACTTCTGGCAAATAATCTAAAATATATTGGACACCGTAAAGTTGTTCCCAAACTGCCATTTGGGTCAATTTCAATTGCAATATCTCAAACTTAGTTTCAATAGTGAGTTTAATGTCATTCTTACGGTTCTTGACGATGAAAATTCCAGCAATGTTTAATGCATTATTAATGAATTTCTCCACTTCTTTCAAACTTGTTGCAGACCCATTACCATTGATTGCTGCAGAGCCATTAATTGGGGACCTGTTTTCAGTGGAGCCGAAACCATTAAGAATTGTATTACCCGGTTTAGATTTATGCTTCACAAAATCAGGATTATAATTTTCTAATGAAGTCAACAACAAAACGAGTAAGTTCCAAGTCTTAAAACTTTCAGGGTATTTCTTCAAAATAAATTTACATAATTTCACTGAGGGTTGTAAATGACGATTATATGCTAATGATAGAGCATAATTGAATAAATATGTGACGTTTCCAGTTGAATTAACGATTAAACTGTTCTTGTAATATTTCAAAACTTGATTAGTATAAATTTCCAACCTTTCCAAGTCAGGGGATTGATAGGTAGATAAATAATAATAATAGTGACCTAAAGCATACCAAGCTTTCGAGGTAAGCTGAATGAATTCTGAATGATCACTCGCTAAAACATTAAAATTATACTTATGATATAAAAAGGATAATTTCTGTCCAGCAAAATCTGTTAATACTTCATCATAGCACAAATCAGCAATATTAGTTAATTCATCCAAGTAAAAGCTTAATTGAACAATAAATTGTGACAATGACGATAAAACGCTATCTTCGTTAGTGTATTTAAATTTTGTAGGGCTCTTTATTCTTGGAATGAATGAGTTAATTGGATTAAAGTATAAGATGCAGGTTGAATAAGTGTCAATGACGGAAAGCAAATTATTCATGTGACCACCGTGTTGCTCTTGATCCTTTTCAATGTAACTGATATATGTCTTAAATGCTGCAAGGGCTTCATCATATTCATTAAGTTCTATCAAAATCTTTATATAGTTGGACAAAACCACTTGACTTTGATAAGTTTTAGAAGTCATATTAATCAAGAATTTTTTTGAAAGAGTTGGTGGTATCAATTTATAGTAGTTAGGAACATGGCTTAAACTCTCGTATAAAGTATTGATGAAATCATCATGCAGATGTATAACATCAGAAGCATGAGGAAAATCATGTTTTTGATTTATACGAGCTTCTATTTCAGTAGTTAAGAAAACTGAATAATCATTCTTAAAACTGCTTGTAATATACTTTCTGTTTTCTTCTCTCATAAGAAAACTACTCATTGAGATGAGAGTACTTATGTTATCACCAAACTTCTGCAGTCTCAAATCTTGGAATGTTAGTGGAGAATTAGAATCACGAGTTAAGTATGTAGCAACTTTATTGAAAATGATATCTACCCAATGGTTTGCAGCAATACTTGACTTTTCAAAATGTTTTGGATAATGAAACAAATACTCAATCCAAAGTTTATGGGAATCTTCCACGTCAGTTAAACCGATTAAAACATTATACCTTACTCTTAAATAAGTGATAAAATCTCTTACATTGACATTATCTGAATGATGAGTTGATGAAGCATCCATAGAGCTAAGTAAACCATGCATTTCATCAAATTCTGAATTAAGATAGAATAATTGAGCCAATACAACATTATAGTATAAACGTTCCTCATAAGCTTTACTTGTATAATTATAATTAGCACTAATGGAATGAGCATAGTTAATCAATTGAGTCAATTTTTCACGAGGTGATCCATTTCCGGACGCTTCAAATGTACTTGCCGGTAAAAGCTCGAGTCCATTGAATTCATTTTGAATCAATAATTGCAATTGATAATCAATGAATATAATTTGTGGGAAAAACTCTTGTGATTCTTGAAATTCTAGAATTGACCTTGGAAAACATCCAAGGTTCAAACTCTTGATATATTTTTCATGAATCGAATTTTCAATCAACATCCTGAGTATATTGCTGAATTAGAATTCGTTGATAATCTTACTTGCACTTCCTGATCCAAAAGAAATGATGCCTTATAGTCTCTATTTGAATAGCTGTCGCAAATAACCCTGGAATGTTGCCGACACACTAAAACTGTAAGCACGATTAACTTTTCAATGTAATTGAAATGTAATTCCGGAGGACTTAGTTAAGCACAAGTATATGTATCAAGCTTGATATAAGTCTTTACCTAATCGATTGAAAAAGAGAAAAAGCAAAAGAAGTTTAAATTGGACACTTAACTTATTCCAAGTTTTCTGTCCTCTTTATTGTTTTACCTCAACAAAATTGTTTCTGTTTTAGTGACTTTTTTCTATCGAGCGACGAAAAGAAAAAAAAAAGTAAGTGAAAAAAGAAAAAAAAAAATTAAATAGACTAGAAATGGAAAGAGACTACCTCGAAATAATTACTGTACCAAGAGATCTTATGAAATAGACATTATTTCCTTGGTTGGATGTCGGAACCTAAGGGTAGCTTGTGGAAAGAAATGCGGAGGCGTGAATTGTTGGACCAAACATTGTATACCACCGTATCCTATTGAACATAATTCGATGATTACCACGGTAGAAAATGTAGGTTGCATATAAACGCGTGTGAAATATCGAGAGTTCCCGCATTGGGTGCTACATTGATTATAGACTAAATAGAATCATTAGACATTAACGGTTATTAACACCTCTCAAAAACTTTATATAAGCCTGGTAGATCTGCGATTTGAACAACATCTCTTAATAGGTTTTTGGTTGCCAAAAACCGACGTTTAATCATAGGAAATACAAGATGCTCAAGTTGAGCATTTAATTCGTCTCGCCTCGTATTCTTTGAGTTTGACAGACCCTCTTCGGAATCAATAATTGTATTCATGCTTGATTCGTCGTTGGAAATACTCTCTGGGATATATAATAGGGCAATTTCTTTTAAGATCGTATGAAAGGCAAGTTTCTCATCTTGAAAATGAATGTTGCTACTGCTTCCCAAACGATAGATGAAAAAGGGTAGCTTAGCAAAACTTGGAACAATGTCTCGCATTATCAATGGTAATGACACAAGCATCAAGTTATCTTCTTGGTTTGTTTCGAAACCAATCTCGAAGTATTCTTTGTACATTTCTTTCATTTCCATGAGTTTTTCTTTAACACTTTGTATTGGGACCAAGTCACGACCTTCTTCATTATCATATATAGGATGTAGGATATCATCAATTAGTATGGGTTCAGTTACTTGAAATTCCCCAAAATTCATAAATTCGGACAATGCCACTTGATAGTAAAATTCGTTCAAAACTGCAGCGTAGTCACAAAGGAAAAGCTTTACATCGTATTGGAAACAACATAGTCTTTTAGTTTCATCAACAATTCCGACATAAACTGAGTTATTGAAAATATTTGTCAATGGTCGATGTAGTCTAGACTTCACTTCTTCTTTAAGTTCCAAAATGCTGCCAAAGTTTACCATGACTCTTTCCTTGTCCGTTACGTGATATTCTAAGTCTGTAAGAGATTTTATGAGGTCCGACTTTGAAGGATTTAGCCCATTAGTCAAGCTCTCTTTTACCGTTGAACCATCTAGGTGCTGTGGTTCAGTTACATCAGTTGATCCATTTCCGGACATTAAGGTGTCCTTGGATAAATTTCTTGAATCAGTTACATCTACCTGACTTGCATCCTTTTCATGATTGTCATTTGATGTATTTATATGATGAAATTCATCAAATTTAAATTTTGATACCGAAAACTCCTCTGTCATTTGCCTTTGGTAATTATTCTCTGTCTGATTTGGAAGATATTGATTCAATTTAGCTTGCTGAG
This sequence comes from Hyphopichia khmerensis, assembly GCA_030569195.1. Lineage (NCBI taxonomy): Eukaryota > Fungi > Ascomycota > Pichiomycetes > Serinales > Debaryomycetaceae > Hyphopichia > Hyphopichia khmerensis. The sequence continues at coordinate 63,865 of JAJMKE010000069.1, forward strand.
CGTCAACTCTAACTAATTTGTTTTCTTGACGGTATTTCTTTGTTGCTTGCGAGCTTATAGATTCATCGATCAGTCGTTTTGAGTTAGAATTATCGAAGAGGACACCTTGTGTCTTGAACTTTCTGGAGCTATCAATATTTGATAACACTTTGTGGACTTTGGAACATATTACATCAATTATTTCCTCTTCATGCAAAAACCTTACTTCTCTTTTTGTTGGATGAACATTCACGTCAAGGTTTTGTGGGTTAATTTCCAAACTCAAATAAATAAATGGTTGATTTCCTTTGGGTAAGAAGAACTGATATATTGACGATAGTGCTCTCTTCAATGGATCACATGACACTAATCTATGGTTAATAAAGAAGACTGGTTGTATTCTTTTTTTATTGTTGAAGTTTGAGTTAGTCAAAGCCCCTGATACCTTCATCAAGCCATATTGTTCATTGTAAGTCTCTTCTGCATCCTCATCCTTATCAGCTCCTTCTAGTTTCAACTCTATTAGTTCATTTGCAATAGCTGTGCCAAATACAACTCGAATTCTTTCTTTCAAAGACAACAGTGACCTAGTGGAGAGAACCTGATGAGACTCCCCATATTTTTTACAGCTGAAGCCGACACCATTGGTATGGATTGCGTATCTCCCAATTACATCAAGAATTTTAGCAAACTCATCATTCTTGGATCTAAAAGCTTTTAATCTTGAAGGAACATTGTAAAATAAGTTCTCGACTATTATTTGGGTACCGTCTTTCCCTGCAACTGGTTTAGGCTCCACACTTTTACCTGAACCAGATTTGAAGCTTGGTGTCGCTAACTTCCCATTGGTATAAAATGCCTTATACGCCAATGGAGATGCAGGTGTCTTTGTCACTACTGATAAACGAGATATATGCGATATACTTGCCAATGCTTCCCCTCTAAAACCATAAGTTGCAATACTTTCCAAATCTTCAAACTTTGAGAGTTTTGAAGTTGCAAATCGCTCGCAAAGAAGATGTAGATCATCTTTTTGGATACCTTTTCCATTATCTGTTATGTGAAGCAACTTTAAACCACCATCCTTGACTTGAATGTCTATCATAGTAGACTTGGCGTCTATAGAGTTTTCAAGTAATTCTTTTAAAGCATTGGCGGGTTGAATTATGATCTCTCCAGCCGCAATTTTGTTTACCACCGACAAGTCCAAAGCTTTGATTTTAGCTTCCTCCGAAGGCTCGTTAGTTTCCACCATATTCTTGAATCAGATAAAAGACTATAAGGTCCTATTACAACTGGTAATTATATTGTACTCCTACGCGCCCTATGCGATATAGTAATATTTTTTGATTTTTTTTTTTTTGATTTGTAGAGGACGTGTGAGTGCTTCTGATGAATTATAATTTTTGTTTATTCCAAATTTCTAACCACATAAGTAATAGTAAAGTATAGATATACTTATCAAATCATTAGTGAGAAGCGGGGAGCTATGACATCTCAAGAACGGGAAAATGATTCTTCTGACGATAATTCATCATTAACCAGTCAAGAGCGTACTCAACGTTCTAGGTCAAGAATCCTGAAAACAACAAGAAATCAGTTCTCCAATAAATATGAACGGTTTAGGAGTAAGCTCCAGTCAGGAAATAGCATGGCAGAAAAGGGTGAAGCTACTGAGTTGATTTTGGAACAGTTGAAGCAATTGGAGAGCATTTATAACATGGTTCAACTAGAAAGGAATAGAGATACAAGAGTTCAACTTATGGACGCAGAAGCTTTGCATGATTCGTCCAAACTTGCTGCCACCAATGCTAAAAATATCAAGTTTGGGGATGTGGGTATTTCTTTAAATGAAAAAGAATTTATTAGTTGCTTGAAATCCTATATGAATCCCGATGAAATTAGGGGAGTTGATAGTCAAAACTATTCAAATGTGGACACCGAGGATTCAGAAACCATTGCAATTGGGCCAGCAGATACCTTCAATTCATATAATTGGATGAAGTTAGGAGCATTGTATTTTTCTCAGAGTAACCGACCTGTTTCAACAGATTTCTTGTATGGTCCATTGGCTACTGAAAGAAAGAGGCCAGTCACGAGGCAGAAAAACGTAGATGATACCGGAAAGGGACCCCTTACAACTGCTAGGCTGATTCAGGCAAGTGATTTGAACGTTGATAATGAACAGAGTACCTCAGATATGGTTCGTCTGGTATATAGAACCTTTAACGAAAAGTCTGGCGGTGAAGAGTATAACTTTTTTAAGTTTTTCATTGATCCAGAGTCCTTTTCACAGTCGGTGGAGAACCTATTCTTCACAAGTTTTCTCATAAGGGATGGTAAAGTCAAGCTTACAAAGAATTCCAACGGGATTCCCATGATCAAGGTATGCAGTATCCGGGAAGCTGAAGAGGCAAGTGCCGCATCAAAGAATAAAACTCATCATATAGCGACATTCGATTATCAAACGTGGGAGGGCTTGGTTCGTACGTTTAATATCACTGAGAGCTTTTTGGGACATCGAGAGGTTGAAGCGGATGAATTTCCAAGCGACGAAGAGGTCAATTTCGAGTCGGATAATGATCAGCCTCCAAAAACTCAATCTTTGCGTCAAGATAATACAACTAGCCCTAGTGAGGAAGAGAGTGATACGCAGAGTCTCTAGTAATTTGTTATTTCTCACAGTTTGTCTGCCCATTTGTTTCATTTCTATTTATTCATTTCTCCCGATATGTATTTTTAAGGTCCGTTATTATTATTAATATTTCTATTTAACTATTTACATTATTTACACGTAGTTAGGATTTTCTAATCTCATTAAATTCCGGTTCTGAGACCTTAACCCAGCCATCCACTTCGAGGAGTTCATTCATGGGCCATCTTCTGATTGGCAATATTTTGTAGTCTGATTTAACTTTTAAGTTTTCAAATATTTCAATCCCAGCCATTCCTATCATCACTGCATTGTCTGTACATAATTCTATGTCGGGAAAGTGAAATACCATATCGTTTGAGTTCATTCCAAGATTAGAACCATAAGTCAAGTTTTCGGATAATTTTCGTCTTAAAGTTTGATTTGCAGCTACACCTCCTGAGCAGATAAAATCTTTAACACCTTCTAATTCGCGGTCACCTTTCTTAGACAACCCATGTTTATCAAAAGCAATATTTATTCTATCGATAAGGTGGTCAAAAATTGTTTCTTGGATTTTGTATGCAGCAAATTGTTTTGCTCTCTCGTCTATTTCTTTATCCGGAAAGTTAACTTCTTTAAAGCGCTGTAGAGTACTCTGGAACAGTGAAAAGACAAATTCAATGACTTTTGGTACCTTCAAATGACTTGGACCTTTTAAAGGTAATCTTAATTGTAAATTGAATGCATTATCAGCCGTATTGGTATTAATCTTTGAGAAATCATCTTTTAGATTTTCAGGGATATTTGATACATATCTTTCAAGTTCCTTACCTCTCATATTACCTTCTATTCCTAATACTCGAGCGCATTTATCGATCGAGTCACCCGCAGCAATATCTGAGGTATTAATGAGAATTTTATGATCTGTGATCGACTTCAGTAAGACTAACATAGTATGACCTCCGCTGCATAACAAGCTTAAATAAGGGTAGTTAGGAGGCGCCAAATCAGGTTGACTGGTTTTTGGCAAATTTGCTGTGAGAACGTGTCCCAACATATGGTGTACCCCTATGAAGGGCTTGTTCCAAGCGATAGATAATCCTTTAGCAGTTTGAATACCTGCGCTAAGGGAGCCAACCATACCTGGACCCCTTGTACAACATATCAAATCGGGTGGAGAACTAGAAGTCAAATTATTTTTGATACAAAAATCATGGACTAAGTCTGCCAAAGCCATTTGATGAAACTCGTGAGCTGCAGTAGGTATAATTCCACCTTCTTTAGCTGAATTTAAAGTGGCCTTGAATTGGCTTATAACTTTAGGTGGTTTCAAAGGCAGATACTTATCAAGTAATGCCACACAGGAATCATCACAGGATGATTCAATTGCGAGTACTTTATAGTGTCTAATGGTACATTTAGATGTTGCTAGGCGGAAGCTAGGGAGTTTTGAAGCATGTTTCCACATTATATCATACTATTTTAGTGCTGAATAATCCTCTGCTTGATATTGGCTCTTCTATTTTATTAGCCAAAATTATACTAAATCGCTTTTCAAGAATACTTCTGAGCAGTAGTATGATTCATCGATCCAGATCGGTTTATACGTATTTCGTAACTGGGGCCTTTCTATTCTGTGGAATTATAAATGAGTCTGATAATGCTATTCAGGTAAAAAGATTCAATGGTCTTCGATATTGAAAATACTGCACATTAGAGTGTGTTTTGATTACTTTTTTTTTTTTTCATCAAATAACATTGCAGCGTGGAAATTCAAAATTTTACTTAGAAGAAAAAAATTTTGAATTCAACTAGTTAATCAACGTTAGGGTCTCGATTCGACTTAGGTAAGAGTATTTTAAAGCATAAGCATTTGGTGAGATCATACAGGTTTCCTAAAGGCATCTTAGATTATTTTGTAAAATTAAAGATAAAAGTTTCTAGGTCAAGTAAGAATATACTAAGCTCAAGTTGAACCGAGAACATTCAAAGATAAGGTTGAAATACTGTTTTAAAATTTTGATTATTTCTATTGCTAATTATTGGTACTGTCGATATCCAGTTTGAATTAATGAATTTTTTTATTGTTTGATTATCAAAAGTATTTTTAAAATCGTATCAAGAAATTGAAGCAGAAGAAGAACTCACCTTTAGTATATCATATACATTCCTTACGACTTATTCGAATATTCAATTTCTTTGGCTCAAATACTCCCGGTATAGAGAATGGCTCAGTCTTATACAACTCAAACTATACCGTTCAGCTTTGCTCCTCGAAATAATGATCATCAGAGCCTGGGGCATTCATCGCCATCTTCGTCATCTCCTTCTGATCCCATAAAATCGCCCGAGAGTGAAACTATATCACAAAAGGTTTCACCGATAATCAATTGCATGCTTGCAGGTGGGCTAGGAGGAGTTGTGGGTGATTCTTCAATGCATTCTCTAGATACTGTCAAGACTCGACAACAAGGTTTACTGTTCAATCCTAGATATAAAAATATGATTCCGGCATACATAACTATTTTCAAAGAAGAGGGTTTTTTTAGAGGTCTATATGGAGGTTATACACCTGCTGTTCTTGGATCTTTACCTTCTACGGCAGCATTTTTTGGAACTTATGAATATACCAAAAGAAAATTTATTAATGATTATCATATGAATGACACTTTATCTTATTTTATTGCAGGTGTTCTTGGTGATATGGCTTCGAGCATTTTTTACGTTCCTTCAGAAGTCTTAAAAACTAGGTTACAATTACAAGGAAAATACAATAACCCATATACTAAGGGTTGTGGCTATAATTATAAAGGTTTAGGCAATGCAATTTCTACCATTTTCAAAACTGAAGGAACTTCCACATTTGCATTTGGTTACAAGGAAACACTTTTTCGAGATTTACCTTTCAGTGCTTTACAATTTGCCTTTTACGAACGATTTAGACAATTGGCTATATACTATAATGAATCCAGTGATTTAGCTATTCCTTTAGAATTATTCGTCGGGGCTGCTGCTGGTGGCCTTGCTGGTACTTTAACAACTCCCTTGGATGTCATAAAAACACGAATCCAGACTTCTACACTGGATTCGTCTGCTGGAAAGAGTGACATTGGCGTAAAGAGTACGAAACCCAAAACTTATTCAAACCTGATAATCAAGATACTAAATAAATCTTCCACAATCAAAGCCTTAAGCTCCATCTATAAACATGAGGGGCTTTTTGGTTTATTTTCCGGAGTTGGACCACGTTTTATTTGGACAGGTATACAAAGTTCCATAATGCTCTTATTATATCAAGTTTCTTTGAAGAAGTTTGATGCTTATTTTCCAGATGGTATTGATTCCTCGGCATTTTAGGGCCCCTGACTCTGTTTGTTCGTTTAATCCATCACCCAAGATATTCAAATCATAAAGCAAAATTATTTTAAGATTCTTGTTTTGTGCTGTAATTCAGCCTTTACTTGAGAGATTCAAAGTTGGGCTGGTTTTTCTGTCTTTTTGATTTTTTTGAACGGTTTTTCTTGTTTATGATTAAGATACAAAAAAATAAAGGATATCAATACATGCTTTCCTCGAGGTATCTCAATTTCGCCTTTGGCCCCACTTATCAATTTGATTGCATCGCATTCTCTCATATTTATTTAATAATTTAATATTTTGCTTCTTCTGTACATACTATTTTTCTCTTAATTAGACTTATATAAATTTCTGAATAAATTTGGCTATAGATTTCAAAATTCATCACTAAACTGGATACAGGCAGATTCTGGCTAGAATCCGTTCAATTATGTCAGTCACCTGTTCTTCGACGAATTGGAAATTTTATGGAAAGGAACGAATGAAACTAAATCAATACAAGCTCATTCTACAAGAATTTTACTTACTTAGAGTCTAGGTTTGAAAATTGAGAGAAATATTCGTTCAAAGTTGTAGTCCAGTCCACTTTATCTTTCCTCAAACACCCATTCGGAGATAGTAACTCACCATACCTCCTTTATTGTGGTATGACTTAAATCCAAGATAATGGAGCTTAGCTAAACTAACTTGGCTGGAAAATATAAAGTCAAAGTTTTATTTGATAGATGAAAAGATTGGCATTTCACATTATTCTAAGCAAACTTGAAAGGCATTATCTTTCCATGTATTACAAATTGTCGGATTAAATGAATGGAAAGTCACACAAGGTTGCCAGTATTTCAATAGGTAATATGTAACAGGTTTTAAAGAAGCATTCTTTGTGCTTTCTTGCTCATTAGGTGCACCTATAAAGCACGTACAGCTTGCAACTGCTGCATCGGGGAGCCTACTTTTTCTATGGTCGCATTCCGGAATTGGAAGTTTTAGTGCAAGGTGTGATACGGTTGTGTCGGTGAAATCATCTCAACCTTAATTTAGACTTTGTTCGCTCTTAAAACAAATAAATCAAAACGTAGTGCAGCTAATTGATCAATGTCTTTAGACTATGTCACATTTATTTTCACTAAGAATCCTATTGTGTTTGTTTAATGTTGTTTGAGACCACTTAGTCTTCGGATTCCCCACACAATAGGACTTACACAGGTAATGCCGTTTGTTTGGACAATGATTATCCATCCATATGTCTATTGCGTTTTCACCACTTGCCAGTTTTCCGCTGCTCAAATTTTTGGGGAAACTATAATCGATTTTAATTTAGGGATTCACAAAATCTATTTATTTCCTTTACTTGTCATGTTTCTTTGCATACTGAGTAATAATTTAAAGATTCTTCCTACTAATAAACTGTAGATTAATTAGCGCATTTATTTATATAGTTGCGAATTTTGGGTGTAAGTTGGTTATACTTACCCAAGTTGTAGATGGGTCCTAAATTGATTGCATATCGTTTATTTGAACTAAATCGCCTACTACAATCCATGCTGAAGTATTATAGGTTCAAATTTCATTTGCTGAGCAGATACTGGCCCTCTTCGGATGCGATTACCTAAATTGCTGACAAGTTAATTAATTCCAGATGCACGTTAGTTAAAACGCATCTTTGCAATAAAATCACTACATCTACTAAATCCTTTTACTACATTAAACCTAAGGAATTTATATTATTTTAATGCGTTACATTCAAGACCTGCATTTATTTTGTCACCCCGACTTCATCCTAATGGTTTCGACTCTGGATATAACTCCTCTTTTCTGGTTTAATCAGAAAACTCTGCTGTAATGTACCAATACTACTTTCCCCTTGAAGTAATTTCTCTATCAAAATGTTGAAGATGACATAATGTCCTCATACATCATTTGTCACATATGCTTCTTTCTCTAATTCTAGTTGGGAAGTTTTAGGGAAAACCTTCCACAAATAATCTAGAGCAGCAATATATAATTGAAGAAATCTGCAATGGTAATATATATTATTTTGCTTTATTATCTGCTTAAAGTTATTAAAATTCCATCATGAGATTGAACTTCGTCACCTCACTTTTTATATTCTTCACTCTATTACAATCATCTTTAGGAAGCCCAACTGAAGTAAAGCTTCCGACTGAGGATGATTTCTATACGTATGCTGGTGACCTTACTGAGGTGCAACCAGGCACAATTTTAAAGGCAAGAAAAACTCCTCATAGGATCAGAAGTATTTACTTTCCGGTCAACGTCAAAAATTCCTGGCAATTGTTAGTCAGATCAACGGATTCGCATGATAGCCCTAATGTAATTGTCACCACTATCATAGAGCCTTACAATGGAAATTCCTCCAAATTATTATCATACCAAACAGCGGAAGATTCAAGTAATCCAAACTGTGCTCCTTCTTATTCTTTTTTACAAGGTGCAAGTATGGCAACCATAACGACTCAGGTTGAAATGTTGTTGATTCAAATTGCTTTGGAACGCGGTTGGTACGTTGTTTCCCCTGACTATGAAGGTAATAAAGGAGCTTTCACGGCTGGTCGTCAAAGTGGACATGCAACATTGGACTCGATAAAAGCTGCACTTAAATCAGGAAACTTAACAAATATTAATTCAGATGCCCAAGTGGCCATGTTTGGATACTCTGGAGGTAGTTTGGCTAGTGGTCACGCACTTGAATTGCAACCAACTTATGCTAAGGAGTTGAAAAAGAATCTCATTGGTGCTGCTCTTGGGGGATTTGTTACCAACATTACTGCGACTGCTGTTGGTGTTGAGGGAACTTTTTTTGCGGGATTGACTGCTTCAGCACTAGGAGGTTTGGAAAATGAAAATCCTGCCTTGAGAGGATTTATTGATAAGCAAATAATGCCAGGCAAAAATGAGACTTATCAAAAGAACTTCAAAAAATGTTTGAGTGGATCAATCTTCTTATACGCCTTCCAGAATTTTTTCACTGGTCCTCAGAGGTACCTTAAGGATGGTTGGGAGCTTTTTCAAAACAGTATAGTTAAAGAAGTTGTTAACAACAGCACAATTTCTCTACATGCCAATTCAACTCTTCCCCAGGTTCCAATCATGATATTCCACGGTTACAATGATACAATAGCCCCTTATAAGGAAAATTCGGAGAGAGTCGCTGATGAGTGGTGTAAAAGAGGTATCAGATCTTTGGAGCTTAATCTGGATATGGGAGGACATATAACTGAAATCTTTAAGGGAATTCCATCAGGTTTCGCGTGGTTAGAAAGAATATTTAATGGTGGGAGGCCATATGATGGCTGTAAGTTCAGTTCTCGTGAATCGAATCTAAAATACCCAGGGGTTAATACAACTGTTCATGAACTTTTAATAACAACTGCAGAGCTGATATTGGGGTTTGAAATTGGACCCAATGGCGCAAACATTGAGAAGAAGCTCAGTACAAAAGTTTGAATCTAGTTTTATTGAAAATATGATGTTATTCGTAGTGTCGTTTGCGAAAATCTACGTACTTTTTGCAGCCAAAATTCGACCTTATATACTTTTTGACCACTTCCTAGAGCGCTGAACCTTAGACCTAATATACAGCCGCTCTTTTAAATTACTGATTAATTGATCCCTACTAATTTACATATCAAGGAAATTCCTTAACATGACCTATACTTGTTTTGAAGGTAGTCCAATAATTTTGGTTCTCAAAGAAAAAGAACTTCGCGACGAATTACAAAAATTTCTCAAAGCCAAAAAAAAAAATGAAAGTCCATCAATTACAACGAGATACATATCCACAAAACTTTTGAATAACCTAAACACACAAATCAAAAAAATGAAAGTCCATCAATTACAACGAGATACATATCCACAAAACTTTTGAATAACCTAAACACACAAATCAAAAAAATTAAGGAGTCTACAGCACGATGGTTTCCATTATGGTCTCCCACTAACGTACTCAGCATCGCTCTCAGCAGCTTAATAATTATTGATCGGACGGGTAATCATGCTTGATGCTGGATATGGCCGTAGACATCGACATTGTAATGGTGCATATTTATGACAGCTCCTTTTTTTACAGATACTTCTAGACATTATCTCAAGAAAGACCTCTCGATCACATTCATCTTCTCAATCTAGGGATCTACCTCTGGAAAATATGGAGTCAAAATCCCTGTTCACTCTGCCTTCAACCTTTTCCATCAAATGTCTCCCAACATCACATTCTCACTCATGTCTATGTGGATTGTCCTGTAACCAAACACCTTTGGGACCTCTCAGACTGTTCAACTATTACTCGCCATTGGC
>JAJMKE010000070.1:0-48076 GCA_030569195.1 Hyphopichia khmerensis
AAAGGCCCTTGTCAAAAAGACAAAAAAGAAAAATTATTGCAAAAAACAATGCGCATTGTATTTTGAGCTAGTATGATTGTATTTTGAGCTAGTACCCATACAATTAAAAACAATTGGTTATTGTTTTAAGGGTCCCCCTATCCCTAAAATAGGCTTATTCATGATCGTTTTAAGTTTTCTCTTTTAGTTATTTATGGATTTTCTTTTATGGGTTGTGATTTATGGTTTATTCTTCATCTAAATCTTCAAAACCATCTAGCAACTCTTGTTCAAGTTCATCCAAGTCAACCTCTGGCTCATCTTCATTCTCTTTATCATCAATTGAATCTTGGTTAAATTTTTGTCTTTTATTATTTTTAGCTTCGCCATTTTCATGTCCATTATTGTGGGTCGAATTATTGGTTCCATTTGAATGTTGCTTTGCGTCGTGTGACCCTTTTGGATCTTCTTCTTCTTCTTCTTCACTTTCGTCATCAAATTTTCTCTTCTTTGTAGTTTTATACGCATCTCTGATAAATGAATCCATTCCTGATTGTGTACTTGTAGCACCTGGTGTGTCTTCATCTATGATTGCATTTTCATCATCGTCTTCATCTTCATCATCGTCATCTTCATCTTCATCATCATCATCATCATCATCGTCGATACCTGCCAAGAAGTCGTCAACTTCTTGATTGGCATTGTCAAGATCATAATCTTCTAATGATCCAATTGAATCAAATCTTGGACGGTTGAACATTCTGGCTTCATTCTTAGCCTTTTGCAGTTCAATGGCTCTTTGATATTTAATAACATCTTTATCATCAACATGCCAATCTTCTTCACTACATTCAATTAAAAATTGAGATTCGTCAATTTTTGACCACGAACTTAAACATGCAAATAACCAATCTGGATTTACAATTTTAACATTTGGTATTAATTTACGAGCAACTCTTACTTTTAATGTAAGTCCCAGTTTAAATGCTTGACCATTTGGATCTCGACAAACAACATGAGTAACTTGATCAGAATAAACTTCATTAACAACATTTACCCCAAATTGTCTACACCAAATAACAATATCTGTAGTTTCAATATTAATACCTAATGGTAAAATCCCGGAAAATAATACAGTAATTCCTTCGAGACATTTACTTTTCAATTGAGGTATTATTGTAGTAAGATCTGGTTTTGACGGTATTTTATGATTTTTAAATGCTTCAAATTTATCATAATATTCTAAATGAATTCTATTCAAAGCTCTTTCCAAACTATATAATTCATTGTCATCGTCGTATAATAAATTATCTTCTTCTTCTTCTTCTTCATTTTTACCATTACTTTCATTATCCCTATCTTCTGGTGAACTGGAGTTTTGCCGAGATGATGATTCCAGTTCATGATCATGAATCATCTTATCTAAATTATGTTGAAGTTTTGCTAATGGTCTATCATGTTGTTGTTGTTCCAAAGATTGATTTCTTGTAAGTGATTGCTCCATTAATAAATTTGCATTATCTTCACCACCTCCTAATTCTAAAATTCGATCAACTGGTGATGAAGAATCATGACTAGTTTCAGAATCTTGAGTAGATATTAGTTCTTTATCATCTTCTTTTTCATTTGACTCTTCATTCCCATTTTCTTTGGAATCTTCATTCGATTTTTCATCTTCTAAAGCTTCTAACTGAGCTAAATTCTTTCTTTTCTTAGTTGGGCCAGTAATTTGTCCATTCTTTTTAGGTAAGAAACTAGAATTAATATCTCCAATTCCAACGAAAAAATCATATGGAACAACTTTAATTAAATTCTTTTCCCATTGCCAAACATCACCACGATCATCAATTATAACAACCATTGATTGATCAACTGGGAATAATCTTTTCAAGTTTTTATGAGTTAATGATCCACTTTCATCACGACTTAATATACGATCTCCAAAATAATAACCGTCGGGATCTATGATTTTAGCAATGGCCAACGCATAATTGCGTGTTGCCATTGTATATATATGTAATTCATATTTTGTAGCAACTTGAGCTAAGAATTCTTGTAAACCTGGTCTTAACTTAACATAATACCAACATTTTGTTGGAGCCGGTCTTGGACCAGTCCAATCAGGAGGCAATATAGGATCTTCTTCAAGGCAGAACGATTGAACATCTTTAACAGCAGGATAATTAGGATTCGAAGGATCAGCTTGCCATTCTCCAACAGTTGGATCAACAGTGGCATGAATAACAGTTTGATCTAGATCCACAACCAAAATCAATTTATTGTCTTTCGTGAGTCGACTTGTGGTATTTTTTTCAATTTTAGTAGCTTCATCTAAACTAATTTTAAGGCCCGTGTTATCGTGAGACATCGCAATAGTTGCACGGTCCTCATAACTATAACCAGAATAATCTTTTTCATCTTCAATTGATTTCCCACATAATGCACATAATCCACCATACTGAACTGCATGACCACATGGCTCTTTAATTGAGCAAAGTTCTACACCAGAATGAGGAATCTCTTGATGGATGTGAACATTGACATGATTTAATTGGCCTTCAATTGGACTTTCAAACGTACCAATTCTTTCTACTCGAATTTTCGGCGGTGTTTCTTCTTTAGAATTAGGATCATCTTGATAATCCCAATATTTGTACTTGAAAATAGTACTATGTTTATTAATAAAGTCTCCACTTTGATAAAGAATCGATGATATGGAAACTGGGAATGGCACCGATTGCGGTAATGTTATGGGGGTGAGTTCAGACATCTTCGGAAAAATTACAAATCAATTAGTTATAGATTTCCTTATTAGTTCGGCAGTCCTTCTTTCCTTAACTTTTTTTCTTCTTCTATTCTATTTCATAAATTTCAAACCAATATTAGCTTATCGATAGCAGGAAAAACTAGGTATTTCAATATATATTGGTAATAGAGAAGATCTTCGCGTATGACACTTTCAGGAGTACTAGCAAATTGGTAATAAGTAGTGAGATTAGTTAATACACCGAAACTTTTTTTTCAATGGAAATGCTAATGTGTTTGGGACTATTGGAAATTGAGGATTGTTGCAAATATGTAAGTATGGGGTTTATATTTTTATGGGTCTTGTTTTAATGTCCTTTATGCTATGTTTTTTTTTTTGGTTTTTTTTTTTTTTTTTTTTTTTTTTTTTTTTTTTTTTTTTTTTTTTTTTTTTTTTTTTTTTTTTTTTTTTTTGTTTTTTGAGACGGAATGACTTTTCTGCGCACTATTTAAAAAAACAAAAACAAAAAACGGTTTTTACGTATAGGTGTACGGAGTTGTAGAAATACAATATATTATAATACATAAAGATTATTAGGCAATGTCTTCAAACATATCTTCATCAGACTCCTCTTCTGCATCTGCTTGGGCTTCTTGGTGGGGTGGCGGGTTTACATTATCCTGTTTAGTAGTTTCGTTTTGCTCTTGGAGCTGAGTTTTTTCTGTCAGTTTGTCCATGACCTCGTTATCAATAAGATCTTCTAGAGACTCTAAATCATCATTATCATCATTTTCAGAGCCATCATGGTTTTCTACTGGAAGCTCTTTATATTGTTCTGCCAGAGATTGGGGATCGACGTTTGCTAATGTTTCATCTTGCTTTCCGGATCCGTCAACGACTTGCGAAATACCAATATTGTTGATACCAATTTTATCTTCAAGAACCTCTCGTTGAATATGCTCTTGATTAGATTCAGGTTCAGATACAGCTTGAGGTTCCGGTACGGATTCAGGTTGGGGTTCGGCCGTAGTAGCTTGTGGCACTTTGGAGTCTGTGTTGGCCGGTTGTACTGATTCCAGTTTATTTTGAGTTTGAACTTCATCTTCGTCGTTGAATTTAAGTTCAGCAACAGCCCGTCTTTTGGCTTCTTCATCTTCGTCACTATCACTATCTTCATCTAAGTTTCTAGCATTGTTAAAGGAAAATCCAAACTCAATCTGGTTATTTTCTTTGGCCCTTTCACGGTCTCTTCTGGCCTTTTCTTCCAAAATCTCTTGAATTTTGAGTTTCTTCTTTTCATCTGAGATCCTCACAGCAGTTATAACTGCCTTAAATTCATCCAGTATGATTTGATGGAAAAATGCGTTATCCTCTGCTGTTGGAATTGATTGTGCGTAGGGTGAATAAAGCTTTTCTGCTTTCATATATATATTATTCTCACGTAATTTTTTCTTCTTTTCAAGATCTTCTTCTTGTCGTTCCTTTTCACGCTTTCTTTTCTTAGCATATTCAACAAAATCAAAAGCTTTGGTTTCGACTTTAGGTAAAATTCTTTCGTTATTTATCAGTAAAGCAGCCTCAGTCTCTGCATTTTCAGTTTTTTCTATTTTCTCTTCTTCCTTCTTACTATAATTCTTTCCTTCTTTCTCTTCTACTAATAATTCAATCTTATTACCTGATTTTAATAATTCAACTTCGAATTCATGTCTCCATTTCTTATCGTCATTCTCAATTAATTCATTAAGTGGCTTGTCTGTGAGTCTTGATTCGGCCACTAACCTTAGTCTGATCTCTTTCAAATCCGTTATTTGATCCATATATCGACTTGTATTTTGGTAAGTATAATCGGGAGGCAAGTCAGGTAAGTAGTTGGGTACATAACTTGGTTTGCCTGACTGTTTTGGAACCAACTCAGTGATTTCCTGATACTCTTTATTAAAAAATGGAAAAGATGGATCATTCTCCTCAAATATTATTTCTTCAGCATTGTAAATTTCAAGAAGTTGATTGATTTGAGTATTTATTTGACCTAATTGCTTACGATGTTGAAACTTTTTGCTCTTTTCATATTCCACGTAC
The DNA here is from genome assembly GCA_030569195.1 of Hyphopichia khmerensis. NCBI lineage: Eukaryota > Fungi > Ascomycota > Pichiomycetes > Serinales > Debaryomycetaceae > Hyphopichia > Hyphopichia khmerensis. The sequence continues at coordinate 4,805 of JAJMKE010000070.1, forward strand.
AATTGTACAGGCTTGATATTTTTTGATTGAAGCAAAAGCCTCGTATCACTTATTGATGGTTTCCGCCTTCTTTGTATTTCGGTATATCTCTTTAAAGAATCCATCAAATCATGCAAGTAAGTGATACTCAATTCGGTAACTTCAGTCAAGAAATCTTGTGAGCATGGATATCCTTTCTCTTGCATCATTAATGCAACAATTTTGGAAAGCTGAAAATCAATAGGGGTAATGGTCGATAAGGTAGAGGTTGGTTTATTCAACAATGCAATGGTTTCGGGAGATAATTTTCTTTCGTATGGTGGCACTTCTTTGAATTTGGGAATAAACAGAGGAGTTCGTGGTTTGTAGGAATCGGATTGAACTTGACTTTCCAATTGCTCTTGCATTTTGGCAAGCCTAGCCTTAGTTTTATATTCTTTTCTCGGTTTTGGTCTATTATCGTTAAGTTGAGATAGTATGCTATTCTCTGTCGCATTTGACTTGTTTGTATGCTGATCCACATTTGGACCTGATTCCTCAAATTTTATTCTGACACCAGAGGACTGGTCCTTGATTGAACTCGGTTCTTTCGAACCTATCGAGTCTCCATTTATTTTATCATCTAATGAGGACTTGGCATCATGTTCTATTGACACCTCTTCTGCCTGTTCTTCTTTCTTTTGAGCCTCCCCAGGATATGCTTTGCTATTCTCGTTTTTAGAATCTTCTAATGCTTTAGGCTCATTCGAATCTATTTCCATATTATTCTCTGATTCCATATTATTCTTTTCTGCTGGGGCGTTATTATCGGAAACGGTATTGCTATTATCAGCAATGCCTTCATTATAATCTTCATGAACCGTATGTTTTCCATCCATAGTTTCACTTGTGCCGCTCATTCTGCTCAATCACAAGGAAACGCCAATACCTTATTACTCTGAAATGGTTGCTTCGGTCCGCTTGATTGAGATAATGAGTTCTAAACTTATAGATTCTCAACTTTAAATTGGTTTGTTTCTAATATTTTTCAATGTTTATGGCCTTTTTGATGCTCAACTTAATCTTTATGTTTTTTTCCCTCATACTTTTTTTTTTTTGTCATTTTTGATTTTCTCACATTGGGCTGCGATCACTAGTTAAGTATCACAAATCAGGTCAAAACTACGAACATTTTCAATTCAACTTCTATCAAGTTCAATTCAAAGATTTACATTAAAGTACAAAAAAATACAAAATTAGGACTATCAGACTTGCAATTAAATATTTGATAACAAATACTCAACGGCACCTTGTACACTACCTCCGCTTCTTCTTAAGGCCTCGACATTTCTATCAAAATCAAAGAAACCCATGTCATTCAATTGACCGAGTTGACTTTGATATCTTTCTTCAGGAGGACGGTTATCAGCAGGAGCAGAACCAAGTCCAGCACCGGCTCCACCAGCTCCTCCAGCTCCTCCAAACAAGAAAGAAGGATCTATAGGAGGCATACCGTTTGGAAACATAGATGCAAAAGGATTGGCGGCCGTATTGGCATTAGAAGTATTATTGTTTGAGCTAGTATTGGTATTAGAACCTTCATCATTGGTAGCTCCATCCACAGTTGGGTTAGCACCGGGGGCTGGGAAAGAATTGGTACCTGCACCTGCACCACCCAAGCCAGGCATTCCACCTTGACCACCTAGGCTCATCATAGATCTCATCATTTCAGGGTTTGACATCATTTGTCTGAAAAAGGGGCTTTGCATCATTTCTCTAACTTGGGGTCCCATAGCTCTTAATTGGGGATTTTGATTAATCATAAAATCAAGCATTTGTGGGTTCGATAACATTGAATTCATACTTTCTTGAAACATTGGGTTAGACATCATTTGTGATAATTGCTCGGGGTCTGGCATGGCATTGTTCATACCTCCATCAGGTCCGAACATTGAAGCGGATGGTAATTGACTGTAACCAGCGTAACGAGCACCTGTTAAATCAGCTAATGGATTAAATGATCCTTGACCTGCAGCAATATTTGAAGGAACACCGGAGTTATTAGTTGCATTGGATCCAGTGTCTCCTCTTGTTTCTGTGCCACTAGAAGTAGAAGTGCTTGGGGCAGGTGCTGGTTTGGCTCCAGCACTTTTGACTAAATGGATGGTATGACCAGATTGCACCTTATAAGAAGCAACTGTTTCGCCATCCTTTAATACTTTACCAGAGTAAATCAATCTTTGATTAGCAGCTGGAATTGATGATTTTTCGGCAATTTCATTCTTCAATTCTGAAACCGTTATGGTTGGAGATACATTGACTTCGTATTTGATATCTCCAGATGATTTTACTGTAATTGTGATACTATCAGACATTCTTTATTATCCTTTTTCCTCTTTTCAATTTTTGAATTTTTGAACTATTCTCCTTATTTGGAATTGACTTGAACTAGCTATTCAATGGAAATGTAATATATCTAGATAGTTATATCGATTGAAGAAGAAAGTAACGCTGTTGCCATCTTATCGATCTCAGTTTAGTGTTTCTGATGTCCAATAAATTTGAATTGCCCGCTGTTTCGTTAGGCCTCCGTACACCTCCTAGTTTTCTGTTTGTGAATTAGTGAGAACCTTCTAGAAAAATTGGTCCTTCTCACTAGTCTCAAGTTTTTGGACTGGCAAGAGACAAAAAGCTAGCGAGAATCTGGTTGCAAATCAAGTTCAACAATGTCTGTAGGTTCGTGGTCTTGTTGTAATAGTTCTATTTCATAGAACAAACTGTTTTTAGTGATAATAGATATTTCACTGTCCATGTCGCTGTCATGCGTTGCGAGACTATCAGTGGATATAGGTGGTTCTAGCGAAAAAACTTTTGGGACAGGGGCAGTTGGTCTGACCGGTTCCGATATATACCAATCTTCCGCAACTCGTTCATAGCTTTCACCTGTAGAAACTTGGTGAGTAAAGTACATAAAAGGGTTTTCCACAAACCTGTGATGTGCTCCTTTTTTATAGCATTTCTTAAAGTAGCTTTTCATATGTAGGAAATCAATATTGATTATTCCTTGTCTCGACATTTCAAGACAGTAAAATTCTTTAATTTTCAATAACCTGAAGCTCCATAGTTTAAATTCCAATTCCCAAGGAGTATCTTGCAAAGCATGAGCTCTTCTTGGGTGGGGGTTTTTGGTTGATGGTTTGATATATGGTCGTTCAGCATCAGTAACTAGTCTGCCAACCGAATTCATATAACTTATTATAAATTCATCAAATGGATGCATTATTTGAAAGATTGGGGGTAAGTATTTGAAATAATACTGGACCTCCTTTTTCAATTTTGCAACTTGAGCAATCAATTCTTGTTTGGATTTTTGACAATCTCGATAGTATGGATTATTGGGGACACCTAAGGGATTTCTTAAAAAAAAATCATGTGTTTTATGATCATTTTTCTTTATAATGCAACTCCTATTACGATTCGAAAGCTTTCTGCTTTCCCACTCTTCCCCCGTAATACGGTCATTGTGAATATATTTTCCTTGACGCTTATAATATAAAAGTTTCCTGTTTAAGTATTCGGCAAATTCTACTTTCTTCTTCGGTGCTTTCTCATGTTTTCCGGCTTCTGTTCTTGTAGCAGACTTGGAATATTTGATACAAGGTTTTAAATGAGTCGAGCTCTCTCGAAAATGCAGGCAGGTTGGACCGGTTCCAAAATCAAAATCGTCATAGGTTGATATTATGGGAACTCTTTGTTCAGTAAGTGTATTTGAACCTGGTGGGTTGATATGATTGCGAGATGGCATTTTGTTGACTCTTGTATAAGTTTCGAAATGCTCTTAAGGTCGAGCTTTAAAACATGCCTTTTCTTACGTTTAAATAGTACTTAAATTGCATAATGAAAGCATACTTCAAATTACTAGTTTACAAAAAATGTTATGAGAAGCTATTTTTATATTTATTAATTTTGTGGAATATTTGAGATTTTTCGCAGTCAATTCAAACAAACTATAACAAAAGTCAATTTTATTTTTTAGTTGAAATTGCAAGTAGGCTCTTATGAAACAACATCTTTAATTTTATGGAATACTCTCCACAAGGAAGATATTAGAAACTAGGAGCCTACAAAGCATTCCTTTGTTTGTAAATCTGGTCAAAAACCTTTCGAATACCTTCAAATACTTGGTGCGAATAACTTAAGCTCTATACATTTTTGGGAATAGTAGGTAAAAGACCCAGATATGAATGTAAGTTCTCTCTGAACATTTTGAACATCAACTTAAAACATCACAAGGCCGGGGAAGTGGAAGTATCGTATCTTTGCCCAGTTTACTGAATCACCTTCTTCCTTATCCTTACTCCAAACTTGCAAAAGCAAATTTTCAAATTCCGCAATATAATTGAATCTCAAACGTTGTTTAATGCTCTGTATTCTTGTCATTATGTAATCTCTATCCTTTTGCTCATACGCAACCGATCCAGCCATCACTAGGGGAAACATCATCAGAAGTTCCAAGTCTGAGTTGCTATCAATCACTTTGATTGATCGTAAGATGATTGAAAGACAAGCAGCTATGCGCGAGTCTTTTCTATTGTACCCATAGCGAACCTGATGTAGCCGTAAAAAAGCTGCCCATTGAAAGGCCAAAGTGAAAGATGAAATAATCAAACTTGAATCTTGCTCAGTTTCAATCTTATCAAATAACTTTCCTGTTGGTGGGGTCCAATTTTGTAGTTTCATTTCAATGATATTGGCTAACAGATTAAACTGTTTCTCTTTTTCGATAGAGTGATATCTTGTTTCCCTTAAACTTGATAAGGTTGAAATGTTCCCAATTATTTTTAGTAACTCACCTGCAATACCAAATTTGAAACCAAATTTACTCTTAATTAAATTGTCTATTTGATCATCTTCATACCAAGCTACTTCACCTGTTTCCGTCTGTAGTGCATCGGCATATGGAATTGAACATGTGCTCAAACTCGATATCATGTCGAGATAACAGAATAACTGAAATGACAAAGGTGAAGTCTTGAATAAGTTACCAAAACCACCATTCATTTGTATGAACTGAGTAGCCTTCTCTAAAGCCTTACTCCAGTAAAGGGAATCCCCTTCAAGAATTTCCAATACACATACTAGTAATATACTTAGCAATAAGTTTGGCGACCCCGACTCTGCTGACTCTAAAATAATTTCAGTCTGAGCTTTAGCCCTATATAGTACCTTATCTCTTTTACTCTCATTATTAAAATCATAGCTATTTGCTTTATTTGAAGCAGCAATGGCTATTATTGGGTACCTAATACGGTGATCCTGCAAACATAAAGGAATAACAGTAGAGAGAAATTTATCAGTTGTCTTGTCTATGAAGAGAAGAAATGAAACGTTTTTGATGAAAAACGTTAATAATTCGACCTCTTTTAGGGGGAGATTATAATTGTTATTCTCACATAATTGAATAAGATTCAATTTTGCCTCTTCGTAGTGTTTAGGATCCAATTCTTCAGACAGATCACTCATACAGGGAGAGATATGATCTGAAGCATATGTCTTAGGAGACTTGATTAAATCTCCTCTATGGGATTTCGGGGTTAAGGAGGGGGATGATTTCATCAAACAACTTAGGAACATTCTGTCTCTTCGATTGAAGAGCAGGCCATCTGAATTCATCATAGGCAATAATATATCGAAATCTAGTGGAGAATTGAAAGGTGTCCCAATTGTTTCAGGATATGCCAAACTAGGTGACTCTACTTGAGATGCTGAACTTGGCCTCTTACATTCTATATTTAGCTTCTGGCAAGATCCACATTGAGGAAAGACTTCATCACACTTGCGCTTTTTCAATTTGCAGGTATAGCACCCATCTCTACTATATTTCCTCTTTTTTCTATGAACATTTGCATTATCAGACTTTGTATTATAGATAGATTTAGGACGCCCAACTTTGAGCTTTGGTCTCAAAAAGGTACAAGCGGATCCCATACTTTCACAGCTATTGCAGGGAACAGAGCTTCCTTTGCACGCTCTTTTCATCTTATGACATCTGTCACAGGTTTGGCTTCTATTTGGAACTGTCATCATATAGCTTCATAAGGGCATAACACCGCATTAGATGTATTAGCATATAAAAAAAAAATCGAATACCTCAATGAGCTCGTCTTCATATTTTTTCGCTAATCTGAGAACTTCTTGATAAGGAAACTTTTATCCGATTTGCGGACACTTATTGTCAAACGCAAATCGAAAGACAGATAATAATACATTAATATATTTACGGCAGGGTGGGACCAAAGTTTATTATTCCCCAAATATTGTTTAGTTTATTCAAAATTTATTGAGTGGGTCATCTTTGTAGAGGCTAGAATTGATAAATTTATCACTAAGCAGCTGCAAAAAGCAAAATTCCGCACTTTTGACGCTCGACGTTTAAACCGTTCAATATAGGCCAATAGCCCTAAACCAGCGGTATAGCACGTCTTGCACTTCAAAAGCATGGGTGCAATTTTCTACAAAAATTCGATATTGAAAGAGTCCTCTTACTGTTCTACTTACTTTTTCTAACTGATAACAAAGGCGAAGTGGAGTCGGCACTGATCTTAGACATATTATGTGCATCTAGACAGGCTTCTCTTGAAAGCAAAACTGCTTGCCTAGCTCTTCCTTGGACAGAATTACGGTAGTTTTGTACCGCATTCTGCCATGATAACAGTCCTTGTATATGATCATCGAGCTGCTTGATTAGTTCTGCCACGTCTAAAATTCCCTCGTTACACGCGCTTCCTCGATACATAGTCATTGGGTGTAAGCTATCCAGAGCAAGTAATACTCTTCCATCATGATCATTCCAGTCAACCTTTTCCCAATCACAAAGCTTGATTTCCATTAGATCTTTGGGATTTTCAACAGCTCGATCGACTAGCCAAGAAAGCTCCGAGTTCAAACCTTTTGCATGTTCTTTCAAAGCGGCGGCTTTTTCTTCTTGGGTTTCAAAAGGTTCTTCTGTTTCAGGTTTATTCCATGAAAGATTAACTTGAGCATAGTAAAGACCGGGAACCTTTGTATATTCCGGTGTGGCCAAAGCAGAGTACCAAAAGAAAGTATTATTTTCAGGAACTGTACCTTGGAATAGCAACGGGTCAAAATCTTTTGATATTTTATCAAACTCTTCCTTATTTAATTGTACTCTAGCACCACAAAATCGAATTGGAAGCTGGTAAAGACCACCTTCTTGAGGATCAATCAACCTTCTAGTTATTGAATTTGAGCCATCGCAACCAATTAAAACATCACCTGTATAAGTGTTTCCATTAGAACAAGTGACTGAAACTGAGTCATCCTTGAAGTCAATGGATTCAACCTTTGAATCCCATTGAACCTTAATCCCATCTAGTAAAACTCTTCTCACCTGTTCACGTCTAACTCTTATTCTTGAAGATGGTGGAATACATACCACAACTTCTCCAGTGCTAGCGTTAATATATTTGAAATTTCCAGAGTCAGACTTATGAAAGTCAGGTCTTACTTGGGTTTCATACAAAGCATCAAGTTTTTCCAGGGGGATTAATTTTTTGAAAGCTTCCAAAGCGTAGTGTAGAGTTATGGCCCATCCTGCCTTTTCCCTAACTTCAGGAGATGTATCCCTTTCTAAAAGGACAAATGGAATGTTTCTTGCTTTAAGAGCATTGGCTAAAAGGGGACCAATAATCCCGGCACCTGATATAATAAACTTTGGGGGATTTCTATCACTAGTCATGAGAGAGGATTGGAAGATTGAATCACTTAAAAAATTTTCATCTTAACCAGTTTAGATATGACTTTCAACTCATTTAAATAAAATATTCAATCACGAAGCGGCCATTTTTCAATTTTTTCTTTGTCGTTGATCTTGGTATATCTATCGGCCATAAGATAGCGGAATTTTTTTTTATCTCCAGAGTGGATCTTAATAGTCGGAGAATTTCCCGCCGGAAAATGAACTGAGGTAAATTCTGTCAATTCCACCGACGTAAAGACATACGAACGTTTATTGAAACATCATAATAGAATATAAGTATGAATCGTTTTCTATCAATGTTTCCTTCTTGGTGGTATTTGATAAACTTTGATCGCAAGCTCATTTGACCGGTGAATCTCAAGTCATAAGAACAAATACCCATGTCTCAAACCCACGAAGCTGTTAACCCCATCCATCCTTCTATGGTGGGCAAGTTGGATCCAGAATTTGTCAAACTTTATGATAAACACGTTGCTAACACTCCAAATAAACCAATTGATCTTGCAAAGTTAAGAGAAAACTACGATAAAATTTACAGTTACGGTACTGCTCCATTTCCTAAGATTGAAAATATCGAAGAAATCACCTTCCCATCTTTTGACGGTGTTGAGATCAAGTTAAGAATTTATAAGCCTGATGATACCAAGGTTGGTGAAAAACTACCAGTCCATATTGACTTTCATGGTGGTGGTGGTGGACTTGGTAGCTTGAACACCGAGGAGCATGTCTTGTGTCATTACGTTAAATTGGCAAGAATAGCCATTGTTGATGTTGATTACCGCTTGGTTCCCGACTTCAAATTTCCAACTTACATCAAAGATTGCTTTGAAGCAACAAAATATGTTTTTGAAAATTCCGACAAATTAGGTTTTAATAAGGATAGTCTTTCGATTGGTGGAGTATCAGTTGGTGGAAATATTGCTTTCATAGTTGCTCATTTATGCCGTGACTCAAATATTCCGTTGGTCTTATGCTTAGCAGGAACACCTCAGGTCGACGACGTTGAGCCATACCAGCTGGCTGCTGATTCGCCTTATGAATCTTCAAGAGAGTGTGAATTTGCTCCAACTCTTAATTGGGCTCGTATAACCTTTTTTGACAAATTAAAATGGGAACACTTATCGGCAGATCCAGAGAAAAGAAGCCAAGAATTGAAAGAAATCGGTTGGTTTAAGTCTGTGATGAACGCTCCAGATTTTTCCAATTTGCCGAAGACTATTGTGATTACAGCTGGGTGTGATCCAATGAGGGATGAAGGAGAAGCTTATGCTTGTAAGCTCATCCAAAATGGTAATGAAGTGATTTTTAAAAGGTACCCTGGTGTTCCTCATCCTTTCATGCATATGGATGCAAATTTATGGCAGGCTTCTGACTATATTGAGTATACAGCTCACCAGCTTGCTTTAGCACATAAGTGTAAGTAGTTATATAGTCAACTGAAAAAAAAAAGATTTCTCAAGTAGAGAGTAACTCTGATTAACTCTTATATATATACATTCTTCGGAACGATTCACGTCTGTATTATCCATATATCGTAAAAAAAAATAGAGTTTGTCCCATGCGTAACTTGATTCTGACGACTATTTTTTCTTTTTTTTTTTTTTTTTTGCAACTACATGAAGTAAGACCGACAGACGAGAAGAGCCGCTCAACATCATAAATTCACATTGTTTACTCATAATTACGAGTATACAGGGCCGGGAGTAAATCGCAATGTTATAAAAATTAAGAATCTATATAATTCAAAGGGTACTAACGATTAAGAATATCTTCCTCAGTTATATGTGCCTTTTCACACATACTTTTGAAGAAACCGTTGTCTTTACGGATCAAATTGATAGGTGAATCGAATTCTTGAATCTCACCGCCATCTAGAGTCATTATTTTATCGTAATGAATTATAGTGCTCAAACGATGAGCTATACACAAAATGGTGATATCCTTGAATTCACTATTGATAGTTTTCTGTATTTTTCTGTCTGTCTCGTAATCTACAGATGAAGTTGCCTCGTCCAATATCAAAATTCTTGTGTTTCTAACCAAGGCTCTGGCAAACGATATCAATTGTCTCTCTCCAAGTGAGTAATTGGCACCTTCATCAACGACAGTTTGATCCAAGTGGAATTTGGGCAATTCCTTACCATTTTCTTGTGTTGCACCTTCCTTTTCTCGATCAAAAGCTCCACATCTGCTTAAAGCATTCCACAACAAGTCATCTTCGAAGCTTCCAAAAGGATCTAGATTTTTCCTGATGGAACCATTAAATAGCACAGGGTCTTGTGGAATAATTGACAACTTGGACCGGAGTGTTTGTAACTCTAACTTTGATATATCAACACCATCAATTATGATACGACCCTTAGTCAAAGGCATCAAGCGATATAAAGCCGACATAATTGTACCAGCTCCCGTTCTTCCACAAATCCCTACTCTTTCAGATGAGTTTAAGGTGAAATTGACGTTTTTCAAAGCCAAAGGCAAACCTGGCCTATATGCCATTGAAACATTTTCATATGAGATAGTTCCACTTGCTGGCCAATCTTGTGATAGCGAATTGACGGGAATTGTCCCCTGCTCATCTTTTTCTATATCCAAATGAAGAGCATAATGACATAGTCTTTCCACTGCGTTCATATCATTTTCCACTTTGGTAATTGCTGATAATAATGGAGCTAAAGAAGCCGCAGCTTGAAAAGCATAAGTGAGCAACAAACCTGCGGTTGCTGCTGAGGGTTGAAATACTCTATTCACACACAATAAAGCAATACAAGTAGTGAAACAAAATGCCAAACATTCTAGGTTGATATTTAACCACAGTTGACAGGCTAGTACCAAATATGATGATTCATTGACCTGATCCATTAGCTTAGCAGCATTATCTAAAAAGCCCTGAACTTTGCCAAAGCTTTCAATAGTTTTTTTACCACTTAATAATTCCGAATGGGATGTAAAAGCAAATGAACGCAGCAAAGCCTCTTGTCTTCTGATTTCCCTACTCGAAGCTTGATAATAATTAGACACTGAAAGAAACAAGATGAGAATGGCTGGTAAAAGCAACGCCACCCACGGTAAATAAACAATATTAAGAATTATTGAACCGATTACATTTCCCAAATAGACAATAGTCAATAAAAGTTGAACACCAATTTCATTGTCCATCGCATCGGTATCTTTGGTGAAACGATTAACTATTCGTCCTAATGGGTTTGTATCAATAAAACTCATTGGTGAGCTCAAAACATTTTTCATGGCTCGTAGAGTCAAAAATTTGGAAGCCCTCGTAAAAATTGCAGCCAAAAATACATTCTCTACAGCAGAAAAAATCAACCATAGAACCACGAACATAACGTAAAATCCGATGTAAAATGAATCAGTTTTACTTTCAAATTTGTGACTGATCCAAAATGACAACCAAGTGTTCGTGAAAAGCTCACAAAAGACGGATAAAGCTGCAAAAGTAATCAAAATACAGAAGAAACCAACAACGGTTAAATTTCGGGAACCTTCTTTGAGATAGGTTAAATAAACCTCGGACTTGAGCCTATTTACAGCCCTTTCTTCATCCTGTACTATTCTTCCTTTTTTGATATCCTTCATTGCATCTAGATCGTCAACAAAAGATTCTTCATCTACCCTTATAACTTCTGTTCGGACATCTTTTCCTTTAATTGTTTGTGGAAGGTCCTTTTTGGTTGAGTCAGTCTCGATTAACGAAGTCACATCATCTATGTCATTGACACCATCATTGCCTTCAATAGCCGATCCGTGTCCACTCAATCTTGCGAATAGCGAGTTGCTTGATAAAAGTTCGGGCTCAGTTCCAACTTCAATAGTACCGTCACCGTTCATGAACACAATTCTGTCCGCAGAGCTAACTAGTGATAGCTGATGTGTTGCCAAAATTACGGTTTTATCCTTCAACAATTTAAAAATACAGTTATCTATAATATGCTTACCTACCTTGACATCGACAGCGCTTAAAACATCATCCAATAAAATGATATCATGATCAGCATACACAGCTCTTGCCAAAGCAACTCGCGCTTTCTGACCTCCGGACAAGGTTATTCCCTTTTCACCAACTTCAGTAAAATCACCTCCTTCTAAAAGCTTCAAATCATTCTGTAGTCCACAAGCAAAAACGACGGAATCATATCGTGACTTTTCAAAGACGTTTCCAAATAATATATTTTCTCGAATTGTTCCGTTTTGAATCCAAGGTTCTCCAGAAAATAGTAAAGAACCATTGATCACCACTATACCCATAGCGAGCTTCATGCTTCCTGAGATAGCATTCAATAAAGAAGTCTTTCCACTGCCGATATGTCCCGTAACTACTAAAAACTCCTTTTTTGAAATCTTCAAATTTATATTTGTTAAGCTCGATTTTGATGAATTTTTTTCAGCTTCATCCTTGTCAGTGGACAGAGAAATCTTGGAACTGGGGTAATTCTTATCAGTTTCACGAGGATTTTCTTCCTCGTTGGTAAACGTCTCCCATTCGAACAGTCCCTCAGAAACGTCTACTGCTATATCGTCACTTCCACAGGTCAAATTAGTATAATTTGAGTTTACTTCTATTTCTTCACATGTCAAAAACTCTCCAGATCTTTTTGCAGCCATGAAGAGATCGGTACCAGACGCCAAGGCTTGAGGAATTACAAAGAAAAGAAATCCAAATACCTGGAAAGCTTGCACAGAGGAAAACATAGAACCTGCATCCTTAATATGACCCTCAAAGGCGTACATGATTAAAAATGCAATCATTGTAATGGTTCCATTCAAGCAAAGAAAAAACAGAAAAAGCAAACTTCTAGTTGATTGCATTTTGAAAACAACTTTAGATTCTTTACCTCTCGCTTCAAACAAAGAATTCCAATATGGAATCTCCCAAGTATAAAATTTGATCATTTTTAAGTTAGCAACAATTTCTCTCATGATCCCTACCCTATCATCTGTCAACAGTGATAGTTTATCACGATAAGTGAATAAGAGTGTTGAAAAAAAGCCGATTCCCACCAAAAGGAAAATAAAAATGGCAATACTAATAAGAGCCGAAGCACCAATGTTTATGATCAAAAGGGCAATTGCAACCCCCATTGGAATTGGAATCGCAACTAATGCCGCCTGATGAATAAAAGCTAAATCAATTCTTGATAAGTCTGTGGTGATTAGTGAAGTAATCGAACCACTCATGTATTTACTTCTAGATTTTGCACCTAATTTAAAGCTTTTTTCTAAAATTAATTGAGTTAAAACAGACCTTGATTGAGTTCCAACAACACTACCATAGTAATTAAAATGATGCAGGCTTATACCACTTATCAAAAGTAGAATTGTTGTTGCAAAAGCATATCCAACTCCACGACCTATAGGGACGTCGACACCCAAAGCCTTCAATTCAACAAATTTAATTAATTTCTTACTAACAAATGGAACCAATGTCAAGGCTATACAACAAACAAAGGCACTAATGACCGATATTATCAAATTTTTACGGAACACAATCAACATCACCTCCACAAGAATAAACTTGGGCATTTGAAATTCAGAATCTTGACTGGATCCATCAAGGTCAGTCAGATTCCCCTTTGGTGAATTGTTTTTCTTATTCAAATTCTTCTTTTGGTGTTTTTCTCTATAATATGACAATCTACTTTCAAAGCAAGCTTTAAACCTATCTATATCATGTTCAATTGTGAGATCATCCGTTAGCTTGAAGAAATCTTTTGCATAAAGAGTACGATGATAACCAACATTTAAAATGGGAATCACCCACCAAAAGAATAGTTTTGAAACTATACTAGCTTTCTTATAGCCAAAGGGCTTCCTTTCATGGTCCTCGGGGATTGGAATTATTTTTTGTTTAATCAAAAACGAAAAGAGTCGCTTTTGGGGTAAAATTTTTTGCAGACATGACTCCAAGTCGTTTTGGATACTCATGTTCAATACTGTTGATAAAAAGAAACCATATACGAGGAGAGTAGTTTTACTCCATTATATATTTTAAGCAAATGACAGCAAAAGGTGGCAAAAGATGGCAAGCATACGGCTCTTAACATCCTTATTATCTAGTAGCTTGATATTTCATACATAGGTTTTAAAAGATAAGGCCGAAACGTCAAAAGTACATACAGTTCGCACATTCAACGGCCGTATTAGTACCATATCGAACCTCATCCCCCAAATAAGAAAATATGATGAGCCTCAGAAAAATACTGGAAGGCAAAACCGTGACATGGAATTATTTTTTCAGATGAATGAATTCCTCATAACTCGGGTATATATTCCAAGTTATATTTCTAAGCATATTTGTCCTTAGCATGTTTTCAGTATATCATTCTAAATCCTTAAGCAACATTTAATTGCAAAAAAAAAAAACGACAAAAGAGGAGGGTCCCAGAGAATTCGACACGCCACGACTTCTGGAGTTGGAGAGAAAAATCAATAAGAATGAACTGACAATCAGCTTACAGCTTTTGATGGGAACTAATGTACAATCATAAAGTCTAGACTGAGTGATAATGACATATACTGAATCTGAAAAACAAGCAATTGATCATTTAGTAACTCAATGGCTTGGTGTTGATGTAAATCCAGACTCTAGAAAAGAGATAGTCGATTTACAAAAGAATGGTGAATATGATAAGCTTGATTCAAAATTAAGTAAACGCATTGCATTTGGCACTGCTGGTTTGAGATCTTCAATGGAATCTGGATTCTCTCATATGAACGATGTGACCATCTTACAGGCATCTCAAGGGTTGGTCAAATATATACTTGAGGAAAATAAGTCCAACCCTTCAATTGTAATTGGCTATGATCATAGGTATCATTCACAAAGGTTTGCTGAAATAACTGCAAGTGTTGCACTTAGTCAGGGTTTTATCGTATACTATTTGGGTAGCGTTGATAAATTATCTGAAGAATCGTTAACTACTTCTGCAACAAAACCCGTTAAATCGGGCGATAGTATTGACCGACTGTATGTACATACGCCATTGGTTCCATTTGCCATTGATCAGTATAAAGCATCAGCAGGGGTTATGGTAACCGCTTCACATAATCCGGCTAAGGATAATGGGTATAAAGTTTATTATTGCAATGGGTGTCAAATAATTCCACCTCATGATGATGGCATTGCACAACTGATAAGCCAAAACTTAGAGCCTTGGCTAGAACTTGAAGTTTGGGATATTGTGAAAAATTTTGAAAAAGGTTTAAAAGATGGTAGATTGAAATCTATTAAAGAAAATGCTACTAATGAATACATCAAACTAGTTAAACAGAAAATAGTTATCAGAGATAGCATCAGTTATCCTTTTGTTTATACTCCAATGCATGGAATTGGTTTAGAAATATTTGATAAAATAGTTAAAGAATTTAAAGGAGCAAAAATGAATGTTGTTTCTGAACAGATTGAGCCAGATCCAACTTTTCGAACCGTGAAGTTCCCAAATCCAGAAGAAAAGGGAGCTCTCGATTTGGCGATTGCCACAGCAACAAAATGTGGCGACAAATTAGTGGCTGCAACTGATCCTGATGCTGATAGATTTAGTGTTGCCATTAAGACTGAAGATTCATGGAGACAACTAACTGGAAATGAGATTGGATTTTTATTTGCAATGTATATTTTAGAGGAACTACAACCTAAAGACTTATTTTCAAAGACATATATTTTGAATTCTACCGTATCACTGCAAGTTTTAGCTTCTATGGCTGACATTGAAGGAATTAAATTTCAAGATACCTTAACAGGTTTTAAATGGATTGGTAATAAAGCCATAGAATTGAAAGAAGAGGGATTTAGTGTACCCTTTGGATATGAAGAAGCCATTGGGTTTATGTTTGATGTTGTTAATGATAAAGATGGGATTTCTGCTGCAGTTGTATGGTTACAATTATATGAAAGATGGTTTGCAAGCGGAGAAATGAATCCAATCGATAAATTAAAATTAGGGTATGATAAGTATGGATGGTTCAAGGAAGCCAATGGTTATTATAAATTGGATGATTTAAGTAAGACAGATAAAATATTCAATACAACCATTAGGAAACTGTATGAGGGTAAGGATTATCCAGAAACATTAGGCATTTTCGAAGTAAAAGAATGGAGGGATTTAACTGTTGGCTTTGATTCTAGTACTAAAGACGGTAAGCCTTCATTACCTGTTGATTCAAAACTGCAAATGATCACCGCGATCTTAAAACCATCCAACTCCACTGACGAAGCAGACCAAGTTAGATTCACAGCTCGTGGATCAGGCACGGAACCAAAAATAAAAATCTATATAGAAGGAAAGAGTAATACCGAACAAAAGGCACATGATTTAGCATATCTTTGCTGGAAAGTATTGAAGGAAGAATGGTTCAAACCAGACGAAAATGGATTACAAGAAGTCATATAAGTAAGATATATATATATATATATATATTAATATTAGGTCAAGATTAGTCTTTTTGAGTTAAATAACCATCATTGTATTCAGATTTGATTTGTTCTAGCCAACGCGTTTTCAACTCACTTTTCCACTCTTCTTTCAACTCGAGAAGTAGCTCCTCTCTTACCTCTCGCTTTATTTCAGGAATCAACTCGTGAATGATTTGATTTTTCAAAATTTCACGTTGAACCTCTACTCTTATTTCCTCCAAGTATTGCTCAAAGTCTAACTCTTTTTCCAACGTGAAATCAGTTGGGTAAAGTTGATTTTGATCTACTTTTTCGATTGTAAAACTGGACCCAGTGCTTGAGCTTGTAGTAGGTGGAAGTACCGACATTCGAAAGCAACAATCTTGTAATGTTCACTATCAATAGCCGCAAGACGTTTTGATCGAAATTACCGCAAAATGTTGTTCATTGAACCATTTGTGGATTTTAGATTTCTATAAAAATTACAAGTTGGACAAGTTGATTTGCAGGTTGAGCCAATTCTATTTTTGTCCTTCCAAGCACGTTGTAGCTAATTTGTTAAGTTTAGCAGCTTGGGGTTACCCTAATAAGTATGGGAGACAACGTAGGCTCTTACGGATGTCTCGTTTTATAAGCAAATGGCTCAATACTTTGTGAATTATCTTTTTTTCATTGTAATATACTAACAAACAAAAGGTTTGACCAAATAAATCCTGAAAAAAAAAAAAAAAAATAAAAAAAAAAAAAAAAACACAACTTGAGAAATGAATGGGAAATATAACAGCGCAATAGCTTTATTTTGATTTTGGTTCAAATATATTTAAGTTCTCAAACATTGCAATCTCAATACCTAAGCGATTATTCCTAAGTATTACCTGGGTTTATTCACTGACTTTTGAATCAACAGAAGATTTCTTATTAAAGAATCAGCTACTACTTTAGGATTGATCCACTGATTGGTGTCTGTTGGTTTCATTGCATTTTTTTGACATTTTGCTTTTCTTTTTTTGTTCACTTATCCATTCGTTCATAGACTGATAAACTTAACCCTGAGGGAGTAAGTTGGGCTGTCATAAAGATCATTGACTTATATATTCTTGATCTAACATTCAATTCTATTTATTAGTTCCCGTTGGTTCCATTAAATTGCTCCACTTGATTGTGTGACAGTTAAATTAACCTTATATTCCAAAATTTTACATTTTTTTCATTTCGCTAGCCTAATTCATTAAAATATAAACTTATAGACTCCTTGAGATGGTATTAGACGATTTTGGTAAGAAGTCAGACTTACCGATATACAATAAAACAAATAATCATTTCCAGCCGAAGAAATATTCAAGTCTTTCAGAAAATAAATCATTATATAAGAGAATAGCTATAGCGTTAACATCTTTGATAGTATTATGGTTACTATTTTTCAGATCATCGTCCAAATCATCAATTCCGGCAATTAATACTTCCAATGTTGGTCAACCAGTATCAAATCAGCATCAACCAATCTCAGACGAAGGTAAAGTCTATAAAGTTACCAAAGAAGGAGTTACTGAACATTCTCTAGCTGATGATCAAATTCAGACTCCTGAAGATTTGGGCGAGAAAGCTTATAAAGAAACTGTAAATTATTATGATTTGAATGATTATAAAGGCTCTGCTGATGGATTATCCCAAGGTGATGTTGTTTTATTCCTTATGCCTTTGAGAAATGCCGAACATGTTTTACCAATGGCATTCCATAATTTAATGAATTTAACTTATGATCATGGTTTAATTGATATTGCATTCTTAGTTTCTGATTGTTCTCCAAATGATCAAACTTTACAAACAGTATTTGAATATTCGGTTGCTTTACAAAACGGTACTTTAGTTGATAAACTTCATGAAGAAGAGCGTGCCAAAACTCAAGGTGCAGTTAAAGGTTCTTCTGATTTATATCAATTGTATATGGATAAAGATTATATTAATAATGTGAAAAAACTGTATCATGAGGCTGAACTGTATCATAAAGATTATAGGAAACCTTTTAGATCAGTTTCAATCTTTCAAAAAGATTTTGGTCAAGTGATTGGACAAGGTTTTAGTGATCGTCATGCAGTCAAAGTACAAGGTATTCGTCGTAAATTAATGGGTCGTGCAAGAAATTGGCTAACTTCAAATGCTTTACAACCTTATCATTCTTGGGTTTATTGGAGAGATGTTGATATAGAAACTTGTCCTGGTTCGGTGATTCAAGATTTAATGAAACATGATTATGATGTGATGGTTCCAAATGTTTGGCGTCCTTTACCTACTTTCTTAGGTAATGAGCAACCTTATGATTTAAACTCTTGGATAGAATCAGAACCTGCATTAGATTTGGCGAAAACATTGGAAGAAGATGATGTGATTGTGGAAGGTTATGCAGAATATCCTACTTGGAGAGTTCATTTGGCTTATATTCGTGATGCAAATGGTAATCCTGATGAAGTTTTGGGATTAGATGGTGTTGGTGGAGTTTCGATTTTGGCAAGAGCTCAAATATTTAGACAAGGGGTTCATTTCCCAGCTTTCACATTTTTAAATCATGCAGAAACTGAAGCATTCGGTAAAATGGCTAAAGAGATGGGATTTTCTGTTGGTGGTTTACCTCATTATACAATTTGGCATATATATGAACCAAGTGAAGATGATCTTAATCAAATTGCAAAATTAGAACGTAAAAAAAGAAGACAAAAAAACAAAGGAAATTGATTTAAGTTCTATTTGCTCCTATTGTAATTTTATATCCATATTCATTTTTTCTAGATTTATCATCGTTTCTAATTCTTTCAACCCTTTCATTAATACATTCATCATTAGTCTATGTAACCATGTATTTATTAAGTATTATTTTTTCTTAAGTAGACATTCAAGAATTCTTTTTTTTTCCAACAAAAAAATTAAAAAGTATACTGTATCAGTAGGAAGGCAGGGTTTATAATCCATGTACAATCGTTTGATCGTACTCAGAGATTGTTCACATCCGTTTTATTCATCATAATATACTTTGTATGTTTTTCCATTCAGTCGCAGTCAAGACTTACTAAAATGTTAATTATACAGTTGCGTACAAATTAAATCTAGTAAACCTGCACGACGACCATGCCACAAGGGGTGAAAATCTCGATCAATGAAGCTTTTTTCACAACCGCACATGTCTCAATACATTTGAGTTTAATCGTAGCAACGCAATTTTGGCATTTTTGATGTTTTGATGACAACTATGGCTACTTCGCTCTAATACGGACTGCTGATTGTATTCATTCAATTGGCTTTTGAATTTTTTGTCGTCTGTTTTTGGCTTTTTTTTTTTTTTTTGCAACTTGATTTACTTTTACGCTACTATTTAAAGCACTTCTTTCTCCATGTGAGTTGTTCTTACTGTACTATGGAATTTGCGTTCTAAAAAATTCATAGCATAAGGAAGACCAATGATATTTAAATCTAAATACTGAAATTCAGAGCACTACTGACCCTTTTCTTGTAAAGCAATTGCAGAACTTAATACATTTAGTAGACTGTATTGTTTGATGAATATGGTAATAAATTTCGTAAGGAATGCTTTTATTGTCAGTCTAGTTGGTACTCAATTCATATTCTATGTTCAAATTTAGTGAAAGCCTGGACGAACTGAAACTTCCTTTGTCAGCAGGAAGGCTTAAAGGAGAAGCCTGTCCAAAAACTATAAGTATATCCTTTAATGGAGCAACTCTAGGTTCATGTTCAAATTCTCAATTGTTTAAACGAAGGTACGATTTAAACCAACAGAATTTGTTTTAAAGAGATTTTCTTCACTTAATGTATTGAATTCTTGGTCTGATTTTTTATCTGATGCTTCATAGTTATAAAAGCAGCAACCGAATCTTACAGGACTACGCATAAGCATCAAGTATGTACCTCTATGTTCATATCACCAAAATAAGGAACAATTTCTTCTCTGATAAAGAATCTTTTTTTTTTCATTAACTTCTCTAACATCATTGTAATCGACTGCCTCTTCGCATTGTATCCACAACTTATATTATCTTTCATTATATCTTCTTTATTCTCAGTACTAATGTACGCGTGTATTGTGCAAATATTGATACTCGTTGATATGAACCAAGGTTTGAACCAAATGATTGCCTACTTGAATCTCAAGAACTTGCGAGGGTTCTTTTCATCTCTTCATTGAAGTTCTTCCTCCATTTGCTTCCCACAAAGGTTACTACATGTCAACAATAAGCACTTACAATTAACTAATAATCGTGCAATGACTGAATGTTCAAGCTTTAGTAGATCAGCACATTCGCCTTGGTGTGCTCTAGCTTATTATATTCTCATCATAATGAAGTAGGCTGAGAGGTGTCTCACAGTTATCGCGTCTCCCCTTATACAAACATAAGTAGAAACTTTTTTCACAAAGACGTAAATGGTTATCAAAACTGGTCCGCCATTATTAAACTGTAATATATATCCGCCAAAAGCGCCATTACGCGGTCTTTTAAATCCAGTGTGGATGCAAAGCATCTTATACAGAATTTTTTTTGAAAGCTCTTGCTTCTAAAAAAAGGATTACCTCGTCAACGAGGACAACAGAGCTTCACTAAAATATACATTAGTGCTTTTAATATCCACTTTCACTTTTCATCTCCTCGATAGACTCTCCATATATGCTAGGTTTTATTACTTGAAAGCTCTTTTCTTAGGCTCGGTTTGTAGATTGGAACATGGAGTGTGTTCCTAATCTTTGGCTTAGTACTAACAAACAAACGGAAAAAATAGATGGAACAAACAAACAAACAAATGTAAAAAAAAAAAAAATAGACCTCGATATTCGCCCAATTTGGAAATATTACCTCGCTCACTCTAATCGAAGATCGGTGTCTGCCAAATGTTGTCCAGTCAATCTGGAGCCATCATTGACTCGAGGATGATTCAATTCAAGGTATATCGAAAGCATCGACAGTATCATCTGGGCCAATAGCAAGATTAAATCTTCATGTAATGGAACATACTGAAGTTAAGATTTGTAAACACAAACAAGATATAGAATACGACTATCAAATATATGAAAAGTAACATAACCGTTGTATTACCGTCAAAGAATATTTATATTCACTCCTGTTTCTCCTTGCAAAATAAACTCTTTCTACTCTTTTCTGATTCTTTTTTTTCTCTTTTTGCAAACCCAAGTGAGTTCTTCATCATTTGCTTCACTCATATAATCATTCTACCTATTTATTCTTTCGTTTGATATCCCTAACCTTGGTAGGTTGATTTACAAAAGAGTGCAGGCATCAACATGTTGAAAAATTTAAAATTATGGAGTTTAATCATTCTTCTAATACCATTGATAAATGCTTTGAACCCAGTTAAAGATTTCAGAAACAAAAAAATTGGAAATTCCAAAAAGACTATAGCTTCTTCTAAGTCAACGAAGATTTCTGGTATTAAGAACTATGCCGGTTCTGTCGACTCTCATAATGGAGATAGTTCTTCAAATACCATATCTATTGCAACAACTTCATCGCTTGCAAGTCTGGACCCAACAATTGAATTATCTGAGTACATTCATATAGTATCAACTGATGATTCGAATTCAATCTACTTTTTGAATACTACTATAACTGATTCTAAGTCCAAGTATAATGAAACTTTCCCATTGTTACTTGATACCGGTAGTGCTAATTCATGGGTTTATAATGAAAGTTGTTCTTCGGATGCTTGCAAGGCAGTAAATAAGTTTAATGACTCAAAGTCATCCATTGAAACAGATTCAACATTTGAGTTAACTTATTCAGGAGATGAAATAAGTGGGGATCTTATAAAAACTTCAGATAATAACCTTAATTTTTCAATCGACGGATTATCTTTAAATAATTTCACATTTGGTTTAACCGGAGACTCACCTACAATGTTCGATGATTATCAAGTAAGTGGAATCATTGGAGTATCTTCGTCATCATCCTCTAAGAATTATATTTCTCAGTTATATGACTCCAGTCTCATTGATAAGCCAATCTTTGGTTTGTCTTTGGTTTCAAGTGATCAAACTATCAAATATTTGAATTCAAAAAATAAGGAAAGTGATATTCCTTCAGATTATGGTGGATTGGTTGTTTTTGGATCCCAAGCTTCAAAGTTATCAAAAAAATTTACTAAAAAAAATAAAGTTGTTTATACTGATATTTTAGAGAATGATAATTCATACTGGTTAATTAATATAACCGAAATTTCCAGTCATAATGATTCAGCATCTGCTGATGTTGCATCTAATCGTAAAGGTCTCATAGACACCGGTACTACCGGTCTTGCATTGCCTAAGTCTGATGCTGATTCTTTGCATTCAAAATTATTTGGTTCAAAATTAATAAAGGATAATTCAGGAAATTATGCCTTCTTATGTAATGATACTAATTCCAATATTACATTAACTATTAACGATCATGACTTCACTTTGAGTCTGGGTGACTTTAAAGGCAGTGAATACTCTGGAAGTGGTTTGGATGGTTACTGTGCATCAAAAATTCAAGGTCTTGAAGACAATGATTATTGGATCTTGGGTGCTACATTTTTAAGTAAATTTTATACAATTTTCGATTTAGCTGAAAATAAGATTGGATTTGCAGATCAAAGAATTACAACTTATGCCATTAAGGAAACATCCAAAGTTTTCTCATCAAAAACTACATCCTCTTCATCATCTTCATCATCTTCCAGTTCAACCAAATCTGGTGGTTCTCAATCTAAGGCTACCTCAAGTTCAGGCGCCTCTTCTAGAAATAATTCAACTTCCTCAAGTAGTAAAGAAAGTGGTGCTGAAGTTATTCATGGTGGACTCTATAACTTAATTCCATTTCAATGTTTGATAATCGTTTTAGTTCTTTCAATTTTCAACTAATTAATGTTTTTCCTTTCCCTTCTTCTTACATAATTTTATAATGCATTATTACTCTAATATTATTCATTTTGAAAACTCTATGTAATTACTACTAACCAACTTAACACGGCATACATTAAGCCAACTGGATATATTGCCAAAAGAACTCTACCTGGTAAAACACCAGAGCACTTTAAACTCATTACGCCAGCGTAGACACTCCAAGCGCATAATATGATCATCAATGCTAACCTTATCAATCTCCATGAAATAAGCAAGGTACTCAATAAAGAGCCAATGACGATTGGGAACATAGAGTATCCCGATGCACTAATAGCTGACATGAAAGAGATATTACCACCTAGCAATTGAATATTTAAACCGATTATTATAAAGAATAACCAAATAAAGGCAAATGCTCCAGAAAATACTTGATTTGTTTGTTTATTCGGAGCTGATAATGCAAGAGTCACCGTATAAAAGAGGGAGAAGATTAATGGGCCCCATAAATCCCAATCCAAATTTCCTTGTTTGACGGTTTCATTTGAAGATAAACCACCATTACGTTCAGTATCTAATTGATCATAATCATCATCATCGTGAGATACTGAAATACGGCGATTATGAATGATTGATTCTGGTAAATTGATACCATTTGTACTAGCAAAATCAATAAACTTTTGTTGCTGTTTCAGCGCCAATTGAGCTAATTGCATTGGCCAAATCACAATAGCTAATCTACGAACAATTTGTAGTAAATCTCTTTTCAAAGTAGCCCATACCGGTTCATCTAAAGTATCACCACCGGTATATTGACGTTCACGTATTGTATTATTTTCTTGGAATGATGAAGAGTTAGTGAATGGAGTGAATGTACTTGAAAGATCAACTTTAGGGCCCCAGTTAAATTGGGAAAATATATTGTTTGAGTTTGAAGCATTATTGGAATTGCTTGGGATAGGTTTTGAGGTAGGTTTCGAAGAAGTATTGACAGGCGTTTCTTCATCAGGAATGATGAATTCATCCGCAGATGGGGTCTGATTAGAATTCCATTGGGACATTCTCGAATTGTTTGTAGATTGGTGTTGGTTAAATGGATTAAGTAGTCAAAATAAATGATTTGTAGATAATTCTTGAGAAAAAAAATTTCGAGCGAGATTTTCCTACATGAAATGAAATATCATAACTTTTTTGCAATTTCGAAAAGCATTGAACTATATGGTTATTCTAGAAGTATTTATAACTATGTAAGTACAGATGATTAATTATTATTCAATTCATTGATGGCCTTACCCTTTTCATCCGGCAGTTTCATTATTTTAAGTACCTTAGCAGGTACTCCAACTGCAACGGCATTATTTGGGATACTCTTATTGACCACCGAGCCTGCACCAATCACTGCGTTATCGCCAATTGTAACACCCGGTAAAACTACCACGTTAGCACCAAACCAAACGTTATTACCCACACTAATTGGAATAGCGTACTCGACACCATCAAGTCTTTGTTGAGGATCTGTTGGATGGGTAGCGGTAGTAAAGACACAATTTGGACCAATAATAACTGAATCACCAAAAGTTAATAAGGTACAATCCAAAAAGGTAACATTGAAATTAGCATAAAATCCTTTACCCAATTTTATATTACTACCATAATCAACTTGAAAAGGAGGTTCAATATAGACATCCTCTTCAACGTGACCAAAAATTTCTTTCAAATATTCAAATCTTCTTCTTTGATGTTTTACCAAATTCATGTTGAAATCTTTTAAACGAATATTAGCAAAATCCCAAGCCATTTCATGGGATAAAACTCTTCTTTCATGAAGAGCCTTATCATACATGTCATATGGGAGTCCCAGGATCATTTTTTCATATTCTTCACCTTTGGGGAGGTTCGCCAAGTTGGCGTAAGCATAACTAACCAATTCTTGGTTCACAGTATCAGAAGTCATTAGTTGTGCGAGATGGAGTCATATTTCAAAATGAAAGAACAACCATATATGTCAATATATATATGTATATATATAGTCTGATTTTGGCGACAATTTCTGCGATTTCGCTTGGCCATTGTGGAGGAGAGTTATGATGCAACACCCGTACATTCATGTAGTTTTATGTTGCAAATACCTCTATAAGGGGAGTATTTGGTTGAGGCATTTGAGGTATTTAAACGTTATTCTAATTCCCGTTCTTTTACTAAAAGGAATCCTACTTAGAGTTGTTTCGTACCGTTTAAAAACTTATATTTCAGAACTTTAATTCGGTCACAGCGGAATGACAAGTTATTAGGGCCAAATATAGTAAGCTAAGTGCTTTGAACATTTGGAATTGAGTAGGTTGGTGATGAACATTTTGAAGCTTCGTTCAAGGAAATGGAGACCTTGTATTACTAATGGATACAAGGCATATGAAGAGGTCTTGGCTAATCTCGAAAAATGTAGAAGCTGGGGACATGGAGCAATGCTCGAGAGTAATTCCATTAGTTGATCAATTCGGAGACTTGTATTGTATGGTTTAGTTGACTCTGGGCAGAGCATTTTCGTCAATTTCTAGACTTGTAGTAGATAATAAGTTAATAAAGGAAGAAACAGCATGGGTCAGGAAAAAGAGATTAGCTGGCACCAAGATGAATGAAAAGGATGAGAATAATTAGTAGTTATAAATATATATATTAAGAGACTATATGTGTAACTACAATTTAGCATCTAAAATTTGTTTGACAGAGTCTACAACTGTTTGTTTAAGATCAATCAAAGGGAAACCCAAGATTTCTCTAGTTTTAGAATTATCAACGGTTGCAAATTCTTTGAATTCTTCAGTGTCACTACCAGGAGTACCTTTTGGAATTTTTGAACTTAATTGAGGAAAGTTTTCATTCAAGATATCCAAGATACTTTGAGCATTACATCTACCAGTTAATAAGAGTAATCTTTGATTTTCCAAATTTTTTTCAAAAGCAACCAAGTGAGCTTTAGCAACATCTCTAACGTCGACAAAACCACCAGCAAATTTAGGAATTGGAGAATCTTTTGAATCAAGTTTTAAGAAAGAATTAAGAACTTCACTTGAAGTATTTAATTCATTTTTATTAACTGGGAAAGCTTGAGGTCCAAAAACAAAACTTGGATTAACATAATTAATTTTAAAATTAACTTTATTTTCTTTAACAAAATCCCAAGCGGCTTTTTCAGCAAATTTTTTTGATCCTCTATAACCAGCAAAAGAATCAACTAAAGATTCATCCCAAGTAATTTCATTCCAAGAATCTTCATTATTAGTATGAGAAGGATTTCTCTCTTTTGAAGCGGTTGAAATTGCTGCATAAGAAGAAGTTATAACAACATTTTTAATCTGTGGACCATATTTAGTAATTGCTTTTAAAGCATTAGTAGTACCACCAACTGCTGGTTTTAGTAATTCTTCTTCAACATTTGTTGCTTTAAAATGAAATGGAGAAGCAGTATGTAAGAAAATTTCAATTTCTGGATGTTTTTGTAAAGCTTCATCAAAAGCTCCTTCTTTAGCAATATCTGGTACAATTTCATAAGAGAAATCTTTTGAATCAAGTTGTTTAGAAAGTGATTCACCTTTTTCTTTAGAACGAACTGATCCAATTACTTTATAATTTTTTTCAAGCAAAACCTTTACAATATGGATTGCAATAAATCCAGTAGCACCAGAAACGAATACAGTCGACATTCTTAATTTCTTTTCTTTTTCCTTTTATCCTATTCAATTAACTATTGACAAGTAACAATTGATTGAAAAATCAACATTTCCTTAATCAAACTTGGAATTTCAATATCCTTATATAGTTTATATGTGGCGGCAACTCAATTAGTCCATTTGATTCGCGCAAACTGATAGTGAATCACCAAATAATTTAGAATTAGTGGGGATTTCTCGGAAATTCCGTATTAGTATTTCCCCGACTGTGGATACCTACGCCCGTACATTTTTCATTCGACGTATCAACTCATACCATTTATTTGCAATTAGATTATGGAAGTAACTCTCTATATCAGGTTTACGATACGTATAGTGTGTTCTATCACTTGCTCGTTGGTTTAAATAGAACAGTGGATGAAGGCTAATAAGACTACTATGGTATCGATACTAGCAGTCAACGTCCTTACCAATAACACTATATATATAATATATATAGTATCATAGCATTTAATAATTTATCAAATAGATCCAATTCCACTATAAGACATGAAATAGACTACTTGAGATAGCATTGCAGTGCATAATCGACTCGACCCTTCCACCATATCAGGCTTAGTTCAAGCAATCAGATACTATTGCATATTCCCATCCATCCCACATGTACACGTATATAGATACATCTATATATACATCCATATACGCAAATACAATAAGTGTCAAATAGATCGATGGGCTATGTATATATTCGATGTACGGATGTGGAGATCAGATTTCCTAATTGGGCTGATTGTCCCACGACGTTTAACGGTTGGATTACCTAAACCATTAAATTACCCTAGACACAGCACTTGAACACTAGATTTAGTGATTATTACTCCCTAGCACATGGTTGCCAGTATATTATTCATAGCCTGATTACCATCGACAAACCTGTAAGTTTACAAAAAAAAAAAAAAATTAAGTAATCTGCAAATCAAATACCTATTGCGATTAGGGTCTTTCTCAATTGTCTACTGGTTTTTTCAATAAAGAACTGAAGAAGAAGAAAAAAGAAAAGGAAAAAGAAATCAAGGATTCATTATATTTTGTTTTTCATTCGTTTGTTTTCACTTCACGTATTGTTTGTTTTGACATCATTACGAAATTAGTATACTTAAAGGAGTATCATCAAAACTTTAACCCAAGCCAAAGAAGAAGAAGAAGAAAAAAAAAAGAAAACACACACACTTTGAGAAGAAAATTAGAAAACAAGAAAACTGCCGTATTAGATTTTCTTTTTCTTTTCCCTTTTTTTTCATTTTGCTTTTTTTTTTTTTTTTGTTACTGTTCACTCCTATTAAAAGGATTTTGTTTCACTATTCCTACTACTTATTCTTTTGCTATTCAATAATCTAACTTTTCGTCATTCATTCTTTCCCAGTTGTTGTTACATAGCAGAAATACAGCATATCCATTTAGCTATTTCGTCACTTCACTCGTTTTTTCTCCAGCCAAAAAAAAAAAAGAGAGAGAGAAAGAGAGAGGTAATCCGCATTAACCGCTTGCCCATATTCAAAGTAATCATATTAGTAAGATTCTACATTGGTAATACCAAATAAGCAAGACCAAATAATCAAGACCAGCTTCAAAGATGAATTCGGTTAAGAAATTTGGTTCAAATCATGGATCACCTAAAAAGAAAACGGTAAAATCCCCAGAATCCAGATCAAATCATCATCGTTCAACTACTTCATCTACAATTGATAATTTAGAAGAAGTATCACCAGAATTGGTTCCAATCGTTACGTTGTTAAGTTCTCAAGCACATCGTCGTTATCATGAAGGGTTATTCATGTTATATCATGATTTAAATGGTGATGGTAAACCAGCAGATCGAGAATGGAAAGAAGTTTATGGGATATTAACTGGTAATCAATTAGCTTATTGGGATGCAGCTAATTTAGCTGCATTTAGAAATAATCCAGATGCTTTATTAGATGCTTCTGCCAAACCAAATTATTTAAATTTTACTGATTCAATCTTTAATGCAATGAAAAATTTACCAGCGGCTAAACAAAATTTAGAAAATGTTATAATTGTTTCAACAACTCTTAAAAATCGTTATATCATTCAATTCAAATCTTCAAAAGATTTGGTTGATTGGCATCTTTCTTTAAGATTGGCTAATTATGAATATCAATCTTTACAAGAAGCTTATACTGGTGCTTTATTATCAGCAAGAGGTTCAAGACTTTCTGATATTCGTACCGTTTTAGCAGAGAAAAGATTTGATCATGAAGATTGGGTTAGTATTAGATATGGTTCTGGTATGGCTTGGAAAAGATGTTATGCCGTTGTTGAACCAAGTAATCCAAAAAAGAAAAATTTTCAACCCGGTAGAATTGTCTTTTATGAAAATGATCAAAAAAAGAAAAAACAATTAATGGCTGAAGTTACTAATGCTACTTCAGTTACAGCTGTTTATCCTTCAAGTCATTTACTTATCGATCATAGTACAATGTTAAAATTGGAATGTTCAATCAATTTTAAATCCCCTTCAGTTAAACCTTCTTCTAAAAATTTATCAGATATTACTAATACTTCCGTGTTTTTAATGCCTGAACAACATAGTGCTGTCCCCGGTTTTGATACTTTGATTAGATTTTTAATTCCTTTATTGGATTCTTTTGGTCTTTATGGTCGTCCAAAACGTTTAAAAGCTGATCGTGTTGATCCTGATTCTTTATTATTTGGTTTACCTACTTTACCCCATGTTCATTATTTGA
The DNA here is from genome assembly GCA_030569195.1 of Hyphopichia khmerensis. NCBI lineage: Eukaryota > Fungi > Ascomycota > Pichiomycetes > Serinales > Debaryomycetaceae > Hyphopichia > Hyphopichia khmerensis. The sequence continues at coordinate 34,269 of JAJMKE010000070.1, forward strand.
ATCTTGATGATTTAGAACAATTGGCTTCAAGGCCTGATTGGTTATCTTGGGATGTTGGTCAATGGACTCAAAATTTAAAAAATATTATGAAATTAAAATTAGATCGTGGTTATGAAGGTTGTGGTTCCGCAAGAGGTTTTGGTGGTGCAGTCAATTCTTTGAAAAGTCCTAAATTGGGTAGTCCTAATTCTGCTACTTTTAAAAATAGTCCTCTCAAAAATAATCCAACTTCGAGAAATCAAGCTCCTTTAAAAAATGACGGTATATTGGCTAATTCTAATACTCAAAATAAATCAAACCCTCCTCCTCCTCATAATCAACAGCAATTCCCTCCTCATAAACGTGGTCCAAATCCTAATGGTCCTCCTCATCCTAATGGTCCTCATCATCCTAATGGTCCTCATCATCCTAATGGTCCTCAACATCCTAAAGGTCCATCTCAGGGTCCTAATAAACCAACCTTAGGTCCTTCACCAGGCTTAGATCCGGCAAATAGATCTGCTATGAGTAAAAATCCAAATAATTTAACCATTAATCCTCCAAATAATTCAAAAGATCAACACAAATCTATTCATTTGGCAGAAATTTATAATAATTATAATGAGATCGAATCTCCTTCTGATCAATTTCAAGTTGATAGAAATAATTTATTTAAAGATGGACCAGGTGAAATTAAAGAAGAAGATTTGCCTTCAAGAATGCAAAAAGTCAATCTTGCTGGAAATGGCCCAGGTCCTGCTTATCCAAGAGATGATCATGAATTATTTAGTGATGATGAATCAGATGATGATGCAGCTAGACAACTAGGAAAATTCCCTGGTGCTCCTCAACAACCAGGAGCTGGTTTGGCTGTTCCAAGTTATGGAAGTCGCAATGGAAGTTATTCCTCAGTCCAATCTCCAATGACTCAATATAATGAATTTAATCAGCAATTCAATAAACAAGTTGTTGATCCTCATAAACCTCCTTATTCTGATGATGATAGATCTGATACTGAATCCCCTCCTCCAGTTCCTCCTCCTCATCAAAATCAGCAATATCCTCCGACTAACAAACAATCTAATATTCAAAAATCAAAACCTTCCTATAACTTGGCTAATAATAGTCAAACTCCACCTGTATTATCCCCTAATAAACCAAGGTACATTACCTCACCAAATCATTCTCAAAATCAACTTCCTCGTTTCCAAACTCATGACACATCTATCCCTGGTTCTGTTCCTACTCCAGTGGCGGCTCCGGTGACTCAAGGATACTCGCAACAAGGTTTACCTCCTCAAGGGTATCAACAACAAGGTTTGCCCCCTCAACAACCTCCTCAACAACGTATGATGAGAGGTCCTGCTCCTCTGGCTCAGCAATATACCGGTCCTCCTGTGCAAAACCAGCCTGTCCATCCCCAACAACCTCCTCAAAATAATGCTTATCCTAATTCCCTGCAATTTGGTTACCAGGCACCTCCTCCTCAACCTCAACCTCAACCACAGCCCCAGCCTCCTCAGCAATACCAAGGTCGTCCAATGCAAGGCTATCCACCAAATGGCTATCCACAGGGCCCACCAATGGGTGGACCACGTCCTCAACAGTATGGGGGTCCACCTCCACAACAATTTGGTGGAGCACCACCCGCTCCTGGTCCAGGAATGTATCAAGCTGGTGTTCCGCCACCAGGTGGTATGAAAAAACCTGGTCAAAAAATGAATCCTGCTATGCTTGGGGGTGCTCCAAGTATGACACCTGGTATGGGAGGTGGTATGCCACGCCCTCAACCTCAAAATGCTGCAAGTATGCGTGCTTATGGTGGTGATACGTCAGGAAATCAATTTCAGCAACAAGGTATGCCAGCCAAAATTAATCCAACTGGTAGACCTCCAGTACAACAACAAGGAGTCCCGCCAGCTAGCTATGCCAGAAGATATTAATGGTATTTTTCTGTTGCATTTGCTTGCTTCGATAAAGACTTTTTTGCTGTGATAAAATCGAGTATGACCTGTTCCCGTTGTGTTTTCTATCTCATTCATTGGCGTAATTATTCATACTTTCTTTGATCTTTCTAGTCTTTTTGCATTTAATCAAATTGTGTCTTTTCTCACTTTCATATTCTTCCCGTGTATTCTACTAAACTTTGTTATTTCTTCCTGCCATTATTAACATTCATTGTTGTCGTTCTCTGTTTTTTTCTTTTTCTTTTTTTTTTTTTTCAAATACTTTGCATTTACAGTCTTTAGTATATATATAGGTTTTCAAAAAAAACGTTTAACATTAAATACATAGGAGCTATATAATATCTCTCAAGCATAGTTTTGGTATGAAGCCTTTCTTCATGCCAGAATTCATTGCTAGACTACGTGGGTTATGCGTAACGATTAATTCAACCATGCACCATCCATCCAGATGCTCTTCTAGTATCAAAACTTGATCACCTATTTGGATGGTTAATTCGTCTGATTTTTGTCTTTGATAATCTCTTATGACTATATATTTCTGAGGTTGATTATTTTTTTTGATTTTTGCATCTGAGGGTAAAACATTTTCGAAACCTTTCAAAGAAGTTGGCTTTGTATTATAAGTACTAATGAGAGGAGGTAACTTTGGAACATTCTTTTTCAATTTAGGAACATCTGTACTCAATGGAGGTAGTGGGGGAGAATCATGTGTTGGGTTATTTTGAGAAGACACTACGGGTGAATGATAAAGATTGAATTTTTTCAAAAAAGTTGGTGTTTTCAAACCAGGTGTAGGGGGTATGACAGGTTTAGAAAAGGATAAATCAGAATCATTATTTATAATCAAACGGCTTAATCTATTTAAAAATGATGGTTTAGGTTGACGAATTGTATTTGAATTAATGATATTTCTTGTTCCAATAGTAGCTTCATCATCGTGATCCTTATTCCTCGTAAACCAGTCACTTGAAATAGTTCTATCAGTAGCACTTATTTTGAAAGAAGAATCCTGTTTTTCTGTCAAGTTAGAATTATTCATAAACTTATTGAAGGCAGTCTGATCATCTTTGTTATCATTTCTAGTAAATGAAAGGAAATCATTTTGATAAGGATGGACTGCATTCTTCTTCTTTTCGTTAAATTTTCTCTTTTTCCAAATATACCAACCGGCAATAATTATCAGAAAAAGACCTATAACTGCAAGTGGTATTCCTATTGCCATTCCTAGTTTAGCCAGGCTACTCATTCCAATTGATCCTGAAGTTGGATAATTATCCACTGTGAACGGAGAACTATCCGTGGACGACTGTAGCAGCTTTCTGCTAGAAGATGACGAAGACGAGAGGGAAGACGAGGGGGGAGACTTCGACAAAGTAGAGAACAGACTTAAAGTAGAGTAAGAGCTCTCTTCCTTTACTGAAGAGGTGATTCTTTGATGTGTTTGGGTTGTTTTGCTGGTTGCTTCGCTCACGGTACTTTCCCCAGAGGCTAAAGTATAAGTAGTAGTTAAAGTAAGATATATAGTTGTGGAAACATCAGAGGCATCTCTTGGTACAACATAAATACCTCTCATTGTAAAATTAACGAGTAAACCAACCCTTCCGTAACAAATACTATAAGGTGCTAAATCAATATATATATATATATTGTCTATATGTTGACAAGTTTTAGTGCTGCAAAATGAGTGTTTCAAATTTTGCAGTCAGGGTCCTCAATTTTCTTATGATTTTTTTTTTTTTCTTTACACTCAAATTGTTTGAGATTTTTGTTACAAAGCAATGCTAAATCAAGTTAATTCTGAAACAGAGACACACAATCTAAAGTTCTATATTAAAGAGAATGACTATTTTGAAAAGAAAGAGTATCAGCTTGAAACGCTATTATATATTGGTAAAAGACTTTCATCATCTTCATAGGATGTTGGTTTATCACAATTTTCATTCCAAATTGAATAAAAATATTTATGATAAATTAAATTTGCAAAAAAAATACCAATTATACTACCCAAGATGATATCACTAAAATGATGACGATAATCTTGAACTCTGGATAGAGCCACGTAGAAGCATAATAGAATTGGCAAACAAGCCAATAAATACTTATAAATGGAATGATTTTTTATATCAGTTGGATGAAATAATTTGAATTGACCAAATAACCAAAGAGATAAGTATAGTAAGCCACTAAAGCTGATTGATGAATGACCCGAAGGAGTTGATCTCATACCATCCAAAAGAATTGCTTCACCTAAAGGAGCAGTACAAATTGAAGCATCCACGAAAACATTTGGATCTATATCTTCTGGAGCACCACATCTTTGTAGGAAATCAGGTCTTGGTCTTGCAATCCAATTTTTCAAAATATCGGTAAAGACTCCATTGACTGAAAGGGAAATAAGTAAACCTAATATTGAAACTTGTAATAAATGTAATGATTTGTTCAATTGATCTGAATTACTTAAATTTTTCAGTTTCACCAATCTTATAAAGATTACCAAACCAATAACCACCAATGGTATCAACAGTGCCAACAAAATACATTCCACTCCCGTAACTCTTTCATTATATGTAAAAGGATGTTGAATCGTATAATCATTTAGTTTGAATTGACGTTGGAAAGGTTTGGCCCTTTCGGCAACTAAAAAAAAATATACAAGTAACCCCAATCCACTTATCCAATCGATTGCATACTTCTTAAAAAGTGAACTTGATAAGTACTTCTTCAGCGAGACTATTAAGTGGTTTGAAGTTGACATAATATAAGGAAGATGAAAATGCCATTAACTATTGGGTGATTCTTTAACTCGCGAGGTGTTGATATCTCGGGACTACTTTTTTTTTTGTTTGTTTGTTTGTCAGTTCGATTTTGGCGAAGTGCGCGTACCAAAGACTATTTTCCCCACAGAAATAAGACTTTGAAAAATGTATATTAAGGAACCAAATTAAATACAAAAGGAACAATTGTTTTTTATCTATTTATATAATGTAACAGTTTGTAAAAGAAGAAGAAGAGAAGAAGAATAGAAGAAGGGAAATAAAGAAAGAAAAAGTCACACGAGAAAGTTTCGATTAGAATCGAAGAGAAAAGAAAAGAAAGCGTTTTTAATTTTTGATAGAGTTTATCTCATAACATCATAAGTATCTATAATCTAAAGTTTCATTAGTTGGAAAGAGGCGGAGGGAGAAGGAGTGGATCTATGAATCACCAAAGGGATTAAAATTTGGAATTATATTTCTATTATTATTTGAAGTAGTAGTAGTAGATTGATTAATAATTTTATTTGAAGGGATTTCATTAAAGCCATAAAAATTTCCATTAATTTCATTTTCTAAATGATTAATTAAGTAAAACAAATTTTTCAGGTGGAAATAATTTGAATCATTCAAATTATTAAATTCATTAATTGAAAAATTTAAAATTTGATCATTTGATAAATCATATTCTTTTGGAATAATTGAATCATTAATTGAAGGAATTTGTTTAGTATCACCAATAACAAATAATTTTGGTTTATTAAAGGGTAAAACAGCACATAACCAAATTCTAGTTTTATAAATTTTAAATAATTCTTTAATTAAATTTCTAAAATCAATTCTTTTAAAATTTGCAAAATAATAAAAAATCAATTTTTTAAAATCAGATTGATATTCAACATTAATTAATTCTAAATCATTATTTAAATTTAATTCTTTAATTTTATTAAAACAAGTAATATAAGCTTTTTTCTCTTCTAAAAATTTACCACTAATTTTATGAATTTCTTTTGGAGTTGCAAATCTTAAAACTTGTTTAGTTGGTAAAGTAATAATAAATTCATTATCTTCATTTGAATGATTATTTATAATTGAAGATGCATTAATTAAAGTTGAATGAGTACCACCACTATTTTTCTTAATTGAAGAATTTTGATTATCAATAATAGTTAAAGATTTTAAATGTTCAAATTTTTTTAAGAAATTAAATAATATAGCAAAATTTAAATTAATTAAAGGTTCTAAAATCATAACTAAATCTTTACCTCTATCACCATCAACTATAACCAAATCATTTTTTTGTAAAAAAATATTTGAATTATTTGGATAACTTAATAAATCAAATTTCCCATTTTTATTTATAACAAGACATAACATTTTATTATTAAAGTTTAAATTATTTAAATTTTTGATAAAGTTAATTAATTTTAAAATTGTTGGATTTAATATTAAATTTTTTAAATTATTAATAATTGATTGACTTAAATTTGGATCTTGAAAATATTTTATAGTTTTAATGAAAAGATTTCTTAAATCTGGCAGAGCCATAATATATTGATCTTTTAAAATTAATCCATTTTCTAATTTAATTGAGTCTTTATTTAATGAAGTTGGTCCATTTGATAATGAAGTAAAGTTAACAATTTGACTTGGACGACGTTGTTGTGGGTAAAGTGGTTGAGAAATATTATTTGAATTAAAGTTATTAGCAACCGCAAATGAAGCCAATGAATTTTTGGGATTTTGTTGTTGATGATGTTGATGATGTTGTTGATGATGTTGTTGTTGTTGTTGCTGCTGTTGATGGTGTTGCTGTTGTTGCTGTTGTTGCTGTTGCAGTGACTGCTGCTGCTGCCCATCAATTGAACTGGAAGGAGGTGGGGTGATGAAAGACCTTGTAAACGATTCAGCAGCATAGGAGGGTCTTCTTGAAGAAATAGTACCTATCCCACCTTGTAATTCTAAAGGTAAATTAAAAGATTCTGGTAAAAAATTGAAATTAAAATTAGAAGCAAATGGAGGATGAGTATTTAAATACATTTTATCTTCATTTGAATAATTATATTGATTATCAAAATATTGATAATTATTTTGAGGTTGAAAATTTGATTGATTTAAATTTGAATCAATTTCTAATTTTGATAATTTTTTGAATAACAAGTCATTGAATTGATTATTATTTAATGGATCTTCTATATTTTGATTATTTTGATTAGTATTTCCATTATTAGACCCATGATTCGACTCACTACCCGAGGTAGGATTATTTAGAAAATCTGGATAATTAAAATTCATTGCAATTGTTAATTGGTCCTTCTAATCAGTAACAGTAAAGCAAAAAGAAAAAAAAATAAAAATGGCCAAGCGAGGAAAAGTAAACTAACAAAACCAAAAAAAAAATAAAAACAGAAAGAGAAAAACTGTTGAAATTTTTAAAAAGTGACCGAATTGAGTGGAGTCTTACGTGTGGGGGAACAAAAATAATGGCACTTGAATATTAGCGAACCTGGAGTATATAACCAATCTTTAATATGAATATCAGAGTAATCTTCGTAAGATCACCTTGATTCCTGGAAATGATCAATTTCAATTCTATATCAAACCTATATCAAACCTATATCAAACCTATAAGATTGAATTGGTAATGTAATATCGAGGAAGGCGGCAAAAGCGAAAATGATTTCTCACACTAAATTGAGTGAGTGGGCGGGCGGTTAAATTGAAAAAAATCACAGTATCTCAATCAAATATGTTTCAATACTAGTAATTGTCGAGATTATCAGTATAATAAGTTGAAACAACTGGTTGATTCCATCTAATGTATCATATGACCTTGTATTGAAATGAATATAATCAATCTCTATTTAAAAAAGAAGAAGTAGTTGTTAATTATCAAGTACCCCAAGGTTTGTTTTTTCTTCTTTTTCCTTTTTCTTTTTCTTTTTCGCACTAAAAAAAAAAAAAAAAATCAAAAAAAAAAAAAAGAAAACCCCTCCAAAGAACAAAAATCAACAGATCATTCTGGAAAGACCCGTACAGTTTTGTATTTGACAGAACCGACCAAGGGAACAGGGTTTTGCAAAAGAACCGGGTATGCCCGGATTTGAATAAACCGGGGGGGGGGGGGGGAGCTAATGTTCTATTCTACATATTGTACACTTTAAGTTGTATGATACCTTGTACGGTCTGTAGGGAGTACCACTTGTGGGCCAGTTGATCAATTGAATAGCAAAAGAGATGCTGCAAAAAGGCTTTGACTGGAAGTGGAAAAATGTCAACGGTGCCCCGATAAGGAATTAAAGTTTTACCTGCAATGAATTACGATATTTATAGAAATGTGTCAAAGTTTGAAGTATGGCTACGACTATGTATCTGGGTGTTGCAGTACCAGGTACGTTATAATATTGTATAATATTGCATATGTGCATATTAACCACTGGGAAGTGATACATTACTGTCTACATATACACATGCGTATATATTGAGTGCCAGGGGTACAATTAGACCTCTAGACGAGTCAATCATTGAGTAACTACATGAAAGTAAATCAATAAAAACATATCGTATATTTGTAGAGCCCATTTTGAAAAATGGATAATTAGACAAATACAAACACAAACACCTACTCCAAACCTACTCCAAAAACAAACATCCATACTTTTATCATCTAAATCGAGCCATCTCAAACACTAGTCTTTCTGGCAAATCCAGTACCAGCCTTAGGTGGGAAATCATCTTCTTCACCCTCCAATGCTTCACAAGTACACCATTGATCTTTTGGAGTAATATCCATTATAGAGGCCTTATGATTACCACAACCAACCCAACTCTTGTGATGACAGATAGAACAGATTGCTGATTTACACATTATCAAAGGAAATATTATAAATTTAATTGATTAATTGATAAATTGATAAATTGATTAATTGAAAGTAAAATTGTAATGAGAGAAAAATCATCCTTTTATCTACCTTTATATCTCCTGAAACATCCATTAAACCGGGTTGTAAAGTCATTTGTTTTTCCTATCTTGACGTCATTCCAGAAACGGTTAATATCCGCTCGGGGTTTGAACTTTCAAAATGTTTCACCCGACGGTTAAACTAGGGTGTATGGGTCTTTGTACGTGTACGTGTGCGTTTACCAATTGTGTGGTGTACTGGTGCATTGTCGGTGTATTGGTGTACTGGTGTACCGGTGTACCGGTCTACTGTCAAAAGATTACTATCAGAAATACATTTTTATTAAACAACTATAAAGATACATAAATTAATAGGTAGAACCACCAACTTGTTCACGATGAGCTTCAATGACGTCCCCATCTTCTAAATCCAAATCATCTGGAGTATTATCAGGACTAACTCTAGTACCATCAATTAAAAATCTCAAACTTTCCATTTGTTTACCTTGTCTTTTACAGAAAGCTTCCATTAATCTTTTCATTGGAGTACTACGTTTAATTTTGAAAAAAATTTCAGCACTACCATCACTTACTTTTAAGTTGATGTGAGTATCGGATTTTTCACCTTTTGGTTCGTCAGACATGATTGATTCAAGTATATATATCTAATTGAATCTACTCTTAATTGTTTTGTTTTGCCTTTAAGTTTCAGTTTTTTCTACAACTTTTCGCTCGCCCTCTGTTTTGAGCGGTGTGTGCGGCCCAAAATATTGCAGAAATGGGCTAAAATATCCTTCACCTTTTTTGAAAGTTATACTTCTAGGGGGGTATACTTCTATCAATGTAGGGTTATCGTAATAGTATATATATGGGACAATCAGTAGAAGAAAATTGGTGTAAGATGTGTAGAGTTATAAAAACTAATAAAGTTTCAGTATTGTCTCAGATTGGTTGCACCAAAAATTGACTGCGAAACTAATATAAACTAATACCGAATACCAAAATGACTGTTTTTGAATTTGATAATTCGATAATGCCGACTTTAATAACTCATCATTACTTGAATCCATATGAATGGATCTCTCAAGTTTATTTGCATCAATTTATCTTGTTTATTGTATTAATCATATTAAAAATTGCTCTTTTTACTAAAGCATTATCATCAAGTTTAAACTTACTAAATCAGTCTTCATTAACCTTATGTGATTTGGTAAATAGATATTCTAATAAGATTTCCAATTTCCCTGGAAAAGTTTCCTCATTAACAAATGATATTGTATCTGAGTTTTTAACTTCTTTCCACAATCAGTGTCAATTTCTCGTGATTGTAATTATTAAAACTATTAAAAATTTTATCATTTTTTATATCGATATTTATCTTGGTACTTATATTTGTTTATTGTCAGCAAGTATTCAAGGTATTTTGAATTTTGTTCAAGAAACTATCGAACTAGTTACAGAAACTGTTAATACTTCTATTAATTCAATTATCAATGAATTGAAAAATGGTTTGAATAAATTGTCTTCCCTAATTAATACCTTGTTAAAGTCTTATCAATCTTTGAAGAATTTATTCACTTCAACTTCAAATTCAAGTAATGATTTATCTGATTCCTTAGCTAATGTAAATTTAACAATTAATACCCTTAACAATATCAATATATCTGCCGATTCAATCATTTCTGATATTGACGATTTGAATGATAATTTACCAGACTTCAAAAATTTAACAAGTGAAACTATCGAATTTATAACTAACCCTTTTACAGATTTATTATCGAATGTCTCTCTGATGAAAAATTCATCTTCAAACAAATTACCAACGATAAAATCAACTTCAATTTCAATTTGTTCTTCTAATGATTTATCCCAATTTTTCAATAAAATTAATCTGTCTATTAACAAGACTTCAAATTACATCATTCTTTCATTATCAATCATTTTATTACTCACCTTATTCTTCTTATCATTCATTTATTTTAGAAAATTTAAAAAATTTAATATCCTTATTGAAAAAATAATCTCCGCTAATCATCACATTCAAATTGGTAACTTATTGAATACTCATTCCAACTCAGTCCTTTATAACTTAAACAAGTTTTCATTTTTTAATAACTTGCCCTCTTCTTATCATTGGTTTATAACTTATGTGTTTTCTCCATTGGCTTTAACTCCTTTGTTCATAAGTTTGGCAGGATTTATTACGGTGGCTCTTCAATTCTTGATTTTGAAGATCTTGTCAAATCATTTGTCATCTTTAGAATTCGATTCATTCGAACAAAATCTATCTCAGGTCACCTCAAAATATGTTGATAATTTAAATGATTTCTTAGCCCAAGAACAAACTTTACTAAATGAAAACCTTTTTGGAAATATTTTGCACGTTTCAAATTCTCTAAATAATACTTTATCAAACTTCATGGATGATCTATCCAGTACCATAAATACAATCTTCGGTAATACCCCCTTATCAAAACCTTTGAATACTATAGTTTATTGTACCATAGGTAGGAAAATCGATCTGTTTGAAACTGGTGCTTCTTGGTTAAACAATAACTTAAACATTTCCTTGCCAAAACTATCCTCACACAGTTTCGATTCAATACTGAAAAGAAATGATGATTCAATGGATGATATTCTTGATAGCATCAACTCAAGCTTACATTCTCTAATAAGTTCTTATAAAAAATCTTTAATGCTTGAATTATATATTCTGTTGGCATTTTTAGGTATTTGGTTATTTCAATTCTTAGTGGGACTTATAATACTACTAATAAAAATCAAAAATCAAAAACCTGATAAACTTCCAGAACAACCCTCAAAACAAATCAATAAACCTATAAGTAGTCCCATCCCTTTGAGCGACTCGGAAAAGCATCGCTATGGCTATCCATACATAAATCCTTTCGATATGAAACTAGTTAATAGTACAAGCTCTAGTAAATACTCTTCGTCTATTGATCAATAAAAAATTTCGCTCTTACATAATTGGATACTCTAAATCTTCATCATTCTTACTTTGAAATTCATCATAAGATTTCTCAAAATTATTCAGACATTCAGAATCCTCTGAATATTCATCTCTTTCATTACCATCAAAATACTCCGGCTGGTCCATCTTGCTTAGATTCTCATCGTAGGAAAATCTGGGGGTATCCTCATCAGTAACTTCATCCAGCTCTTCTTGTTCGTAGAATTTTTGCCGATTCATAATTCGATTCTTTATCGCTTCTTGTTTGTACAATGACCTCAATTTTTCCTTTTTGAATTTTTTAAATTCCTTGTATTCATTATCTTCAGCTTCTAGATCTTTATATCTTTCCGGGGAAACCTCTGGATCCATAACTCCTCCTAAATGAGAATCCTCGATAAATCGGGTTTCTTTTTCAAGTAATCCATTTGGAAAGTACAGTTGTCTTACCTCACCAAATTTGAAATTAGGATTATATTTATAATTTTCAGAATATCCTAATTCTTTCATTAATTTGGTAGGAGCATTCCTCAAGTGTAAAGGTATGGGCAATTGAGTAATTTCTGGTTGCTCTCTCAATAAACTTTGACAAGTTCTTAACGCTCTATATGATTTTGTTGATTTGGGACTCCTGGCCAATTTGATTGCACAATGTGCCAAAACTATTTCTCCTTCGGGCATTCCAATAAATTGGATAGCTTCCAAAACTGAAATTGCAAATGGTAAACATGAACTATCTCGAAGACCAATATCTTCGCTCGCTATTACAATCATTCTCCTTGCTATAAACAAAGGATCTTCTCCTCCTGAAAGCATCTTGGTCAAATAAAATACTGCAGCATCTGCATTGGATCCTCTAACAGCCTTGTGAAAGGCGCTTATCGTGTCATAATGTGATTCACCTTGTTTATCATACATCTGATGATAGTTTTTAGTACTTAATAATGGCTTTAGATTCTCCAATGTGATTTTGATAACACCAACATTCCTTTCTGGAAATTCAATTTTATTTTCTGCTTCTTCCAAATTTTCAAACTGATGATATTTCCGACCTGATAAGTATGCATTGATAGATTCTAGTATGTTAAGAGCAACTCTTGAATCACCAGTACTCAATTTTGCAATGTAATCAATTGATTCTTTATTGAGTGCAATGATATGTAGTTTATGAATTAGATTTCTTGTTTTATTTACCAACAATAAACCACGATTGATGATCCTTACCAAGGCTCTGTGAGGGAGGGGTTCCATTACGAATGTATGCATTCTTGATAAAAGAGCATTATTTAAGTTGAAAGATGGGTTCTCGGTTGTGGCACCAATAACCGTAACTAATCCTCTTTCGATTACTGGTAATAATAGGTCTTGTACACCTTTATTGAAACGGTGAATTTCGTCTAAAAACAATATGGTCTTTCTGCCAGTTAAATGCTTTTCATTTTCGGCATTAGTGAATGCTTCACGTAGCTTTTTTGCATTACTGTCTGCACCTGAAACTTCGACAAATTTGTAGCTTGAGGTATTGGCTATAATTCTAGCCAAAGACGTTTTCCCTACTCCTGGGACTCCCCAGAGTATAAATGACGGTATTTGTTCTGCATTTATTATATTCCTTAGTAAGCCATTAGTGCCGACCAATTTCTCCTGTCCATAGAATTCATCAAGACTTTTTGGCCTCAATCGTTGAGCTAGTGGTAGTGCTGCTTCACGCTTAAACTTGAGAAACTCTTGATTTCTCTTGAGAAATTCTGATTGAGGAGGATGGGGGTTAGGGGTTTGCGGTTTCTCGGGAAGACTCTGTTCAAGAAGTGAGCTAGTCTTTTCAAGCTTGGGTTTCTTAGCAAGAGTCGGGGGTTGTGTCGATGATATGGGGGGCGGTAATATAGGGTTTGTACCTGCCTGCGTCTCCTTTTCAGCTATCGACCTTTCCAACTCTTCCTGTTTCCTTTTCAATCGCCTTTCTTCTATCAATATACTAGTAAGTGTGGCCCTCTCCTTGACCTTACTGCCAGATCTGTTATCTAGTTTACTTTTTCTTGATCCAGACGAATCAAGTTTTAGCCCTAGTGCTGCAAAAGGATCTTGCCCACTAAAGGACCTGTTTTCGGGTTTGTTATTATTTCCATCATTAGAAGAAACACTTGTTCTTTGTGTTGATGTATTCATTTGACTCAAATCCTTGATCTCCGGAGATTCTAATGTATCTTGAGTAAGTGGCAGTGCCTCTTGAGTATCAA